>ML261513.1:0-16394 GCA_005239495.1 Nicotiana undulata | reverse complement strand
CATAATATGCAGGGAAATGGGGGGGGGGGGGGGGGGGGGGTACTGAAATTGGAGCAATTCTTTTCTAGAGAATCCTCTGTTGCAGAGCAAACATTGTGCGACTCCTATGGAGTTTTGTCAAAGTGATAGTAGGAGTTAGGTTTCGCTCTCTCTCTCTCTTCTTCTTCTTTTGTAGAGTCTCCTAGTTGGAAGTTGCTAGACCAACGTCTTTTGGTGCTGCTGCACTTGTATTAATTCTGTTATACGGGCAAATCCTAGAAATATGCGGAAACCTTCTAACACACAGTTGCTTGGAGAGTCCATTGGTAACGACAAATCCAGGTGTATAAAATTAATGTTTTTTTAAAGGGTAACGATCCCGGAATAAGGTCTTAAATCACAAGATGACCCATTGGGTCATCACAATCTCCACCTCTAAAACAAACGTTCGTCCTCGAACGGACATAGAAAATTACCTGAATTGGCGAACAAGTGTGGATATCTACTCTACATGTACGACTCGGACTCCCAAGTATCTGCCTCAACAGGATGATACTGAGTGATGGTGAGGTGCTAAGGGAAATGTTATGAGAGATGATTATGGCCCGAGGGGCAGATTTATGATGATGTTTTACTGAGTTCTTGACTATGATTCACTTCATTTTTCAAACTGATATTACTAAGAGTTTTACTGAGAAATATTGGAAAATATACTTGTTTTTTTTAAAAGGATTTTATGGAAACTAGTTTTCGAACTTATGTATTTGATGTATACTTTATGAAGACGTGATGTTTTACTATTTTGTGGATTGGTGTATCTGTGCTGTGTGTTTCTTATTTCTCAGACTGTGATTTATTTTCATTACTACTGAGTTGGCGTACTCATCATTACTCCCTGCACCACTATGTGCAGATCCAGGTACTGGTTCGGAGCAGTAGTCATCCGAGTTTCGTTCATCGTCAGCTTTGGGACTTCGAGGTAGATGTCCAGCGTCCGCAACTTCTCCATTTCTCTTCCTTTATTAGTCTTAGTATTTTCTTCATAGACATTTATTATGACATTAGCAGAGTTAGTTTTATATTCTTAGATGCTCATGACCATGTTGACTCCAGTCCTGGGGGAATCGTTTAGACAGTGGATTATTTTATATTTGTTTAAAGACTTAGGAAATTTTCATACTTGCTATGCTAATATTAAATGATATTGCGATAAACTAAGTGTATAGTTATGTGATGGTTAGCTAGCCTAGTTCCACGATAGGCGCCATCACGACTTGTTAGGATTTGGGGTCGTGACAAGTTGGTATCAGAGCTCTAGGTTACATAGGACTCAACGGTCATGAGCAGGTTTAGTAGAGTCTTGCGGATCGGTACATAGACGCCTGTACTTATCTTCGAGAGGCTGCAGAACCCTTAGGAAACCTTCCACCTTCTTGAACTCTTATCGTGTGAATCCATTTATTTAGCCAAAGGCGTAACTCTTTGAATTCCTTTCATGTATTCGAATGTGCATGGGAGCGCTTGGTATCAGTTGTGCGTCGACGACTTGTGACTTCCATGGGTGAGATGTGATTTTTAACATGTTAATAATGGTCTAGTCGGAAGGACTTGAGGCCGGATTTTGTATATGGCTTGAGTGTTGAGATTTCATTTGGGTGAGCACATGTGTTGGGGGACTTATATGTCCGTTTGTGTCCTTATTGATGGAACTTTGTGACCGGATGACTACATGGTGAGTGTGATCGGATAGTTAGATGTATTCAGGTTGTTTGATTGTGACCAAAATGAGGTGGCGGGAGATGTGGCAAGAACCATTGATTATTTGACTTATGTATTGAGTTAGAATATGGCTTCGAGTTATGAGTATTGAAGGACCTCTCGTGTAGTTTAGTTGTGGAGTGAAGTGGGTTTTCCTGTTATGTTCTGAGTTCTTGTGATGTCTTTTGAGCTGGCCAATGCCCCAGCAGTGTCTATGTATTGATTTTCTGGTGTATGCAGCCGTGTTATAACTCCTTTGTTATTGTATTTATTGATGGCATCTTGTCGTACTCTCGTATCCAGGGATAGCATACTCGGTACTTGATGATGGTATTACAAGGATATAGGGAGGAGAAGCTTTGTGTGAAGTTCTCCAAGTGTGAATTGTTGGCTCAGTTCAGTAGCATTTTGGGACACGTGGTGTCCAGTGAAGGTATCTATGTGGTCATACGAGTGTGAGTAGAGCTTTCAGAAGCTCAAGAATTCCTTGACCATAGCCCCAGTGTTAGTATTGCCATCAGCTTCAGGTTCTTATACGGCTAAATGGGAAGTCTTGGGCGCAGGCAGTGGTTGTGTTCTAATGTAGGAAGGTATAGTAATTGCGTGATGGATAGGATTTTTGGAAGTGAATAGGGAGATAACATTTTGAGATTAAGTAGGTAGGGGTATCTCCTGCGGGTTGTCTTGAGGTGTGTGACCCTTATGTTTATCTGTAGCAAGTTCTATTCTACCAGTAGATGATATATGTTATAATTTGAGTTTAGCTCGCTTGTGGGAGTTGGCATGATCATTACAATGGTGAATGCGAGATTTGCATACGAGTTGAGGGTTAGATGGTCTGGGTCATATGAGCGTATGAAGGATTTAGTTGAATCCCACCGCAGTATGGTCGCAGTGGTAATGTGTGGGCATCGTGAGTTATTGTTGTCTTGATCTTTGGCTTTGAGCCAAGTGGGGGAGTCCGCTAATGATAAGTTGATTACACGATTATGTGTTGTATTGGTTTCGGTTCGAGGTATGTTGGTGAATCAGTTATGACCTACAGATGTGGAGTCGGGGAATGACTCGAGTGATGGAAATTTCTTCGATACAATTTGTAATATACTTTACGGGTTGTGGAATTCATTGAATAATGGAATTGTACTGGTAAGTGTAGAGTGTGAAATGTATGAGTGTGCTTGTTGCTTCAAGGGTGTGGATTACTTTCGTAGCATATGGATTGCAAGCGGGGTCAGGTCGTTTTGTTTACTTGGTTAGTGTAATTGAAATTGCGTAGAGTAAATGACGTTCGAGAATGGTTCAGACGGATTCAAGGTTATATGTAGCGATCGAGGATCTTCAAGGTATGAGAAGGGCTAGAACTGAGATTTACGGGGAATGTGTCAAGGCTTGTGGTGTATTTGCATTATCATGGATTCTATTCATCAGTATCAGGAAAGCGAAGGTAATGACTTTAAATTCGCATGAAATCTATTCATGGTAAGTATTTTTGATGTGGTGCTTTGGGGATGTTTGAGAGAGTATTCAACGACTTATGAGCCTTAGACGGTATATTTTTTTTTATGCTCGGGTTTCGTGCGATGAGTCGGGATTGATAATTGCGGTATTATGCAAGAAGAAGTATCAATTCGAAGGTAAGTCATAAGGAACTTGGATAAATAGGACAACTTGGTAGTACGTCGGATCGACATGATAAGGGATATGGTTAGTTCTTTGGGTGTTTATAAGGTAATGAGTTGTTACAGGTGTTTCTTAGCAATTCTCTTGGAATTTGGTGGCATGCGTAGCTTGGTTGAGTTGGAAGGATTCAGTCTTGGCGGTTTGGTGTTGTACAAATGTGATTCGGGAGTTCTTGATGGTTTCTACCACGGTTAGAGATGTATATTTCTACTGGAGTGAGGGCCATGTGATGTATAGTGATTTTGCTTCTAGATGGGATCAAATGGAAAGTTCTTGGCTAGTTGGGTACGTAGTTGTTTGTGGCTAGGAAGGGAGCATGAAGTTCTCATATTTACCATAGGATTGCATGGCGCATGCAATATTTTGTGTATAGTGGAGAGTGGCATATGTGAGGTCATAGTTCAGTTCTGGAAGGAAGGTCAGAACTGGCAGTTTCAGATGATTAGGTAAAGGATACCACAATTGGGTGGGTGGATGAGAGTATACATTCATAAATGACAATGTGTTTAAGGCAATGTGTTTGAATAAGGGTGCTTAATTGGTGTTACGACGCTCTCTTGTTGGATCGACTACTGATATTCAAGGTTTCTTGGTAACATAGATGAATTATGGGGGTATCCCTCGTGGTTGATTGAGTATTAGAAACATGTTACATACTCGAGTGGTGGAGTTGGGATCAGATATGGTATTTCTAAAAGTCTCCTCTCATTACTTATGGATAAAGCTCTTAAGCTTAAGCTTTTACGAACTGAAAGATCTTCCCATTCTAAATAAGAATGAGAGTCTTTCAACTAGATGTGTTCCTTTGGCTGGGTTTGAGAGAGAGAGCGTGAGATAGTTGGTCTAATAACTAGTCCAACTTCCTTGTATCTGAAAGTGATGACATGATGTTAGGTCTAGTAAGGAGACTTTTTGGATAATTTACTTCCACGAATAGACTGTTAGGCTAAGAAGAATAGGTTGGGATTGATCCCACCTTTGAAAGAGTGGTTTTGTACAGATTATTTTTGTAGTTGTGAACTACGAGGATGCGAGCAAAGCTAGTCAAGTGTTAGTCTATGTCATGATTCAGTCATTATGAACCTTTAGAGAGTTATCTACCTGTTGTGGATGACCAGATTTGATTTGGAGTATAATTATTGGTAGGCCAGTATGGGTGTGTGTTATACACTAAGTCGGAATCGTTGACCCCAAATTGCTATTGTTGAGGGATATACCATTTGATTGTCATTGAGTTTATTCGTGTTTTGGAGTGATCTATGAGTTACCTTTTGGTGTTTCGAGGAGTTGTGATCGTTGGTTATATATGTGCATAGGGTGCGGTTTTATCTGGGCTTGATAGCGAGATTTGAGTAAGGTAAGTAATTGGGTGTTGCAGGATTGAGACGTATTGGTTAGGTTCTTTCTGGTTCGGATGGCATGGTATCGTCCGATTTCCCCCGTGGTTATGGCAATGCACTTTGAGTAATTGATGTCAAATTTCGCATGGTTATTGATTTGAGCAAGGTGGCTTGAAGTATTTCATGTGGTCCAACGGTTGGATGGGATCACACCTTGCAGCGGAGTTAGGTAGAGGTATGATCCTTGGTGTCAGATTCGTGTGTTCTGATTTTACGGTATGTGCCATGCTTTTAGCACGATGTGGTAATGGTAAGTGTTAGTAGAAGGATAGTCCTCTCGTGTGAGTCTTCTTTATTTTATGAATTGAGCTCTTGGGATGTTGTTATGGAGTGCACGAGTTGCACAAGTTATGGCTCTGGATGGTATTGATATTTATCGGATGAATAGTTGTTGGTTTCTACGTGTTTCTTTCATCATCGGTAGTATATGGGAGTGTTAGAGCGAGACATTGCTTGATAAGAGGATATGTACCGGTTTTGGGTTGTTTTGAGCGGCCATTGTGGTTAGGAGTTATCACTATGAGTGCTTGAGTCATGCAGTGTATGATGGTATTTCATCTTGGATTACGGATATGACTTGTTACAGTGTGCTCTGACTTATTCAGTTATAGTTGAGGGAATTTGAGCTTGTAAATTGATTCAGAATTGAAAATGTAGCTCTAAGGTTTATGGGTAAAGATTGGATTTCGAAATTTCATCTGTGTGGTGCTATCGGACCTATATGGGTCAGGGTGACGTGGAATCATCTCCCAATATGTGCATGGTAGGTTACACGGCAATTTTGGTAGTGGTTGGAACAACTCTAGGCACGTTCGAGGACGAACGTATGTTTAAGTGGGAGAGAATGTAAGGACTCGGTCGGTCGTTCCGTAGAATTTGAACTGTTATTCCTGTTTTTGCCTTGTCATGCATTGATTATACTGTTTATGATGTGTTGGAGTCGGTTGGCTCGGGTTCGGAATGGTTGTAGTAGGAATTGAGACACTTAGTCTCTAAAAATAACTTTATGGTTGAAAGAGTCAACTGAGAGTTAACTTATTGGTAAACGACCTCGGAATGCGAATTTTACGGCTCGGATAGCTTCGTTAGGTGATTTGGGACTTAAGAGTGTGTTCGGAATATTTTTGTGATGTCCGGTGTAGAATTAGACTTGAATTGGCGAAAGTTAGTTTTTGGCGATTTTCGGTCGGTAGTGGAAAATAGGCTATCGGGGTCGGAATGGAATTTTGACAGTTGGAACAGGTCCATAATGTCATTTGTATATGTATGCAAAATTTCATGTCAATCGGAGTTGTTTTGGATAGTTTCGGCATCATTGGTGGATTTTAGAAATTTCAAAGTTCTTAGGCTTGAATTCGATGTGATTTTGGTATTTTGATGTTATTTTTAGTGTTTTGAGAGTGCAACTAAGTTTGAATGATGTTATGGGATGTGTTGGTGAATTTGGTTGGGGTCCCGAGGGGCTCGAGATTGATTTCGGGTGGTTAACGAGCACTTTTGGACTTGAAGAAATTGCTGGTTTTCTGGTGTTAGTGCAATAATGGTTTGTTCATCGCGATCGCGTAGAGTAAAGTGGGAGGCAGGTAAAGTTGTTCTATGCGATCACGTAAGTGTGTCTGTGATCGCATAGTTTGGCAGGCTTGAGCAGTGCGGTCGTGTGGATCTTCATGCGATCGCGTAGAGTTATAGGCGCGTGAGGAGAGAGTCCCATTTGTTATTCGCGATCGCGTGAGCAGGTTCGCGATCGCGTGGAGTTATGACATGTTGAATCGCGATCGCGTGTGTAGGTATGCGATCGCGTAGAGTCTTTTTGAGGGTCAGTGGGTTTGCCCTTCGCGATCGCGTGAATGGTTCCGCGATCGCAATGTAGTAATAACTGGGCAGTATAAAAATAAACCCTCCGCGACCAATACCCACTTTTCCACCATTTTTGAACGGGAAGAAGCTTTTGAGGCGATTTTTAAGAGAGGAAATTATTGTTCTTCATTGAGGTAAGGATTTTGGACCCTAATACTCGATTATATGTGATTAATGATCAAAATATCAGTCTATAATTCATGAAAATCAGTAGAAAAAGGTGGAGTTAGGGCTTGAGATTTTGAGACCGTCTAGGGATGATTTGAGGGGGCAAACGAACTCCGATTTTAGCGTTCTTTATATGTACGTACTCGTGAGATGATGAAGAACATTTTGGTATAATATTTGTTGAGTTCCGAGACGCGGGCCCAAGGGTCAGGATTTGACTAATTTCGGGGTTTGAGCTAAAATTGGTACTTTTCAATTGGAATTCATTTCTTTAGCATGATTTGATGATAAAAATATGAACTTTGTAGATTTGGAGCACTCGTGAGTTGATACGAGAGGCAAGCAGGTCGCAGAGTAGCTTTTCGGGCTAGTTTGAGGTAAGTAATGTCTTTAAATCCTGTCCTGAGGCTACGAAACCCCGGACTTTACATCCTTTCACGGATTTTGGAATGCAAAGATTGGAAATTTGGAAATATACCCCTTTTTTGGAAACTGTTGAGTTGTGAAACCGATCTTTAAGCCTATGCTTAATAGTATTGATATATTTTGATATGATTTGGGATGTAAGCCATGTTTGGGGCCTAGTGTCGATCTGTTTTAACCCCTTGGGGGCTGTTTTACTGATATTCTCACTATTTTGAAACTATGATTTTACACTCAGTCTTTCTTGTGAAATTGTTGACACTCTTATTTGATGATATTACTATTTCTTGAAATGAAATACTATTTTGGGTCGAGAACCCCGTTTTATTCATGGCCCGAGTGGTATGCTGAGAGTGTCTGACTGAGTGAGGCCGAGGGCCAATGTGAGGATGTTATGATATGAGTGAGGCCGAGGGCCAATGTGAGGATGTTATGATATGAGTGAGGCCGAGGGCCAATGTGAGGATGTTATGATGTGAGACAAGCCGAGTGCCTGAGAGTGATTTATGTCATGATGTGGCTTGTTTATAGCGCTTGGGCTTTAGCAGCCCCTCCGGAGTCTGTACACACCCCAAGTGAGCGTAGGTACCTAATGAGTGCGAGTGATGTTTCCCGTGTGGCTGATACTGAGTGACTGTGAGGTTGCCCATTGGGCTGATACTGAGTGATGTTGAGGTGCTGAGGGAAATGTTATGAGAGATGATTATGGCCCGAGGGGCAGATTTATGATGATATTTTACTGAGTTCTTGACTATGATTCACTTCATTTTTCAAACTGATATTACTGAGAGTTTTACTGAGAAATATTGGAAAATATACTTTTTTTTAAAGGATTTTATGGAAACTGGTTTTCGAACTTATGTATTTCATGTATAATTTATGGAGACATGATGTTTTACTGTTTTGTGGATTGGTGTATCTGTGCTGTGTGTTTCTTATTTATCAGACTGTGATTTATTTTCATTACATCTGAGTTGGCGTACTCATCATTACTCCCTGCACCACTGTGTGCAGATCCAAGTACTGGTTCGGAGCAGTAGTCATCCGAGTTTCGTTCATCGTCAGCTTTGGGACTTCGAGGTAGTTGTCCAGCGTCCGCAGCTTCTCCATTTCCCTTACTTTATTAGTCTTATTATTTGCTTCATAGACATTTATTATGACATTAGCATAGTTAGTTTTACATTCTTAGATGCTCGTGACCATGTAGACTCCAATCCTGGGAGAGTCGTTTAGCCAGTGGATTATTTTATATTTGTTTAAAGACTTAGGAAATTTTCATACTTGCTATGCTGATATTAAATGATATTGCGATATTTGATTAAACTACGTGTGTAGTTATGTGATGGTTGGCTAGCCTAGTTCCACGATAGGCGCCATCACGGCCTGTTAGGATTTGGGGTCGTGTCAATAACTCCTTTGGTACTGAGGTATATGGTTGTTAAGGATGCAGACATACCGCAAGTCCCAACTTCATCTCTTGCAAAATCTCAGGCCTTATACATTCCAAGCCAAAACTGATATAAAACTTGACCCCGCAATTTATTCCTTGATGGTGGACTTCCCCACTTGGCACGAAGTCATAGGTCACAATGCCTGATAATCCACAATGTTAAACTTCACAGCTCATATAAATCAACCCCGTTGCTTTCAACTATTCCCTTGTTATGCAATACTGAAGTAGCTATAAATCCTTCTGGGATATGGGCTAGTCTAACATGTACCGACTCGTCTAGAACCTTCACGTCTAGATCCATTTGAGACTGTACAATAGGTGTTGATGTTCGAGCTTTAGACTGAGCTCTGCTTCTGTCTCTTTCCCTAATCGTAGTTGTCATTGGGGCTTCATCTCTGGTCCGGTTGTAAACGTTTTGCGTGTTGTCGATATTTGTGAGAGGACAAGAATAGACAATTTCAATCATCAATGGTAGAATAAATTCGCACGAAAGAATAGAATAGAAGTGAAATTGTTCCTAACTTCATAGCCTCTAGAGATAAGTACAGACGTCTCCGTACCTATCCTTCAGACTCTACCAAGTTTGTTCGTGAATTATGAGACCTAAGCAACCTAGTGCTCTGATACCAACTTGTCACGACCCAAATTCCCAACCTTAGGGATTGTGATGGCGCCTAACACCACACTTGCTAGGCAAACCAATGTTAGAGTTCGATTAGCTATTTACCTTTGATTATCCATTTAAACATAATAAACAATTATAAATAAACTTAAGCTGCTGACTTTCAATGCAAAATTCCAAACATAAAATAATAAACACTTAAATAAACCGAGCCACAAACTAATTATATAAGTAACTCTAGAACTACCCCAGGGTCAGGTGTCACAATTCACGAACTACTAAAAAATACTACAAATAATGGGCTGAAAGAAATAATGTAATTGTTCTGAATATAATAAAACAGTTTTATAAAAATAGGAGAAGACTCTCGAGATCTGCGAACGCCAGCAAATATACCTCGTGTATCCGAATAAATGAATAGCTGCTCTAAATATCTCTATTGTTGGTCGATACCTGGATCTGCACAAAAGAGTGCAGAGTGTAGTATCAGTTTAACCGACCCCATGTAATGAGTAAGTGCCCAGCCTAACCTCGACGAAGTAGTGACAAGGCTACGATGGGGCATTAACAACATATAACTTGTGACAATAATATATATAATAACGCAATAAAACAATTCTACACGAACAAGAAAAAAATATAACTGAGAAAATAAATATAAAGCAAGAAGGAAATCTTAAACAAATAAATAAATAAATACTGCAACAACAATAAAATAACTCAGCCACCTTTTCTAGGCCTCAGTTATAACCAACTCTCAAATAATTTCCAAGTTTTCAAACTCTAACTTTAAATAAAAATAGTGCCAAAATATGAAAAATAGTAATATAAAATGGTAGTTTTCAAATCTTGGTTTTTCTTTGAAAATCACATATAATTGTCCTCCCTTAATGCTCCTTGTTGCGGCGTGCAACCCGATCCCACCAGACATATCATATCAATTTATTCACCCGTATTCACGATCAATTTATTCACCCGTATCACAATCAATTATCCACCCTTATCACAGCCCCCTTATCACAACCCCCTTATCACCGCCTTTCACAATATTTATGTCTCGACAAATTGTAAACAGAACAAGTTTTACTTTAAAATAATAGTAAAAGCAAAGTATGAAATAATGACAATAAAACAATGAGTGTTCCAGTCTTTATTTTATAAACAGTAAAACATTCATATTCTCCCTTATCATTGTCTAGTTGCGACGTGCAACCTGATCCCACATATTCACAATATCACAATCAATTATCTACCCTTATCACAACTCCCTTGTCACATCCCCCTTATCACACCAATTTTGTTTATTCATCAAAAACTTTCACAGTTCATGCCAAGCCTTTCACAACACTTTTATTTCAACCAACTTCAAACAGAAAACAGTATAGCTCGTAAGATTCAACCAATATCATTTCACAATAAAACCAACCAGAATATATGTAAACACAGTAACGCTTTCAATCCAGCTCAGTCTTTATGTACCATGATAAAATCAAGAGAACAACCAACACTTTTAATACACTTGCCACAATAATTGGCGACAATCAATTGAAACCAAACAACCACGTAAACCTCAACAATCATAAAATAGTTAAACTGCATTCCTCATCACTTCCTCAATATTATCAAAAATGAAACCAACAGGAACATATGTATATGTGTGTGTATATATATATATATATAATTCATAAAAGCAATGTCAAACCGCTCAACCGTTTTGTACCACAAGGAATCCAGCTAAAACAACCAATACTCTTTCCAAAATAACCACAACAATATCTAACAATAAAATAACAAGGCCAAGTAGTCATAGAAACAATAATGGACATAGAACAATTAAGACAAGAATCAATTAAGTTGGGAACGGGAAAGGGTTCATGCTTAACAGGCAAATTGGGTGGTGCATAGATACTCGTCACCTCACCTATACACCACGTCCATGCATTTCACATAGAAAATAAGTGGGGATTCCTATTCCCTCAAGTCAAAGTTAGACCAAACACTTACCTCAAATTCGCAGGGCACTCACTGCTCAATTATAGATTTTCCTCTATAATCTTGCACTTTTATCAGTCAACTCGTCATCAACATCTTCACTTGAGCTTCCACTTTCAAAGAAATCATCGCTTCTTAAATCCAGAAGCCCGTCATCTTCGCTTCATGTTTCTTCCAAATCATTTCCACTTGCGGCAGCAGAAACTATATTGTCTTTAATTTGCTCACGTAATTTACTTCTTTTTTCAATAATATAGGACACATATTTCTCATTCATGGGAAAGAACCGAACATATTCAAGGTCCTCTTTCAATTTAGCAAGTTGTTCAGCAGTTTCTATTTCTTGCGCCTTACCAGATGAAGTGCGTTGCTGTTTCTCCAAACGTCTTATTCTTCTTTCAATCTTTCTTCTCTCGAAAAAAACTTAAACTTCATGTTGTGAAGAAATATTTTGCATTCCACGACCAGACGATTGTGAAGTTCTTGTTGCTTTTTGAGTTCGTCCAACTTCTGTTTTTGAACTTCTCTTATTTCAGGAGGCAGATCTTTGCGAAGCATGCGTTTGATGGAGAGCATTTGATTCTTGATAGAAACAGCCTTAGGCTTAGGCTTGGACTTTGGCTTGGATTTCTTATCAACAGCTAATGATTTGGGTTTCGGTCCTGGCCGGTTTCTACTGTTAGCGCCGCCGTCGGGGATTTCACGTTTCCCATAACCACCATGCCCCATAATATTATCAAAACAGGGGAGGGGGGGGGGCAGGTCGGGGGGTACTGAAATTAGAGAAATTCTTTTCTAGAGAATCCTCTCTTGCGGAGCAGACATTGTGCGACTTCTATGGAGTTTTGTCAAAGTGATAGTAGGAGCTAGGTTTGGCTCTTTTTTTTTTAGAGTCTCCCAGTTGGAAATTGCTAGACCAACGTCTTTTGGTGCTGCTGCACTTGTATTAATTCTGTTATACGGGCAAATCCTAGAAAGATGCGGAAACCTTCTAACGCACAGTTGCTTGGAGAGTCCATTGGTAACGACAAATCGAGGTGTATAAAAATAATGTTTTTTAAAGGGTAACGAGCCCGGAATTAGGTCTTAAATCACAAGATGACCCATTGGGTCATCACATTATGCTAGAAGTTCACATGTAAAAAAATCGAACGCTAGCATATTATGTTGGAATATTTCCGGATTTTGAAAAGTATTTTTGTTCAGATTTATCTTTACATGAAAAGTGACTAAATTTCGATTAGTTTTAAAATTATGGATATTTTTCAATTAGCACTTATTAATTTGGCTATTTTTGAATTTTTCCTACAACTAATTTACCTTGGGCAATATTTCATATCCGTAAAAGTAAAGAAGCGTCTCTATTTATCATTACCTTGGAATAATTTACCTTGGGAAATTTGTCGTTATTGTCATATTTTATCATTTCCATAACAGTAAAGATGCGTCTCTAACTCCTAAGAGTTGTGACGAGATGAATAAAATTATTTTATGCAGGGAGCGTTCTTCCTCTAAATAGATCCACGCAGCCTGAATCCAAATTATTTAAGATCCTAATACGGATACGGAACGCTAATTGTGAAACACCATAAATAAAATATTATTTATAACATTCCCCCTTGAATATCTATTCAACGGATAATGTACCTCGTTAAAACCTTAACTAAAAATTCAATGGGAAAAAAATTCTAGAGAAGGAAAAAGAGTACACATATTTACAAATATGCCTTTTGATTGCCTCGTTAAAAACATTGCAAGGAAAACCCAGTGGGACAAAACCTTGTAAGGAAAAAAGAGTACAGCGCGTATTAACTCCCCCCGATAAGAGCATCAATTCAGATGTTTGAGTCTTTGCATTCCAATCTTGTGCACAATCTTCAAAAATTATTGGAATAGATTCGATAAACAAATCAGTCATATTAACTTGAATGAATTTGTTTCACCTTGAAATCATCATTCCTGATAGAGATGTATTCTCTTCACATAATCTTGTTGGAATCATCATTTCAATATCTTCGTATAGGGGTAAAGACTCGTACTATCGTATTATCATGCTTATAGTTATAACAAGATACACATGTACACAAATTATACTTAGGATGTGATAATTTAGGACTAAGAAATTATCCAAGAATTGTATATGCTATCATCATTTTAAATCGTTTATGGATTGCCACATAAGTATAGTCAAATAAACCATATAAATAAATTTCAGATTTACATAAAATTTTCATGTCATGCTAGAGATATAAGATAGATAAAGGTGATTGCACACACCATTGACTTTATACTTTCAAGTGTTTTAACTACATGTCTTTCACATGAAACCAATTATATTTGAATCGTTTCTCCAGACTTATCCTCATATATATTTAGCGTTATCATACATGTCGTCGGCGAACATTTTATATCGGTTCCAACCTCCTTATTTTTCATAAAGACATAACATAGAGATCTCTTCATTAATATATTCAGGTACCTGAATCCCTCCTGAGATTTTATGAAGTGTTATGTCATGTGATCTTCTAGATCACTTGCCTCCTTTATTATGATCATTTGCTCATCTTCTTTATTAAAAGTTTATTTGAAACCGATTTGTCTATACGCTTTAAGTGTACTATAGACTTTGTCCTTCTAGGACTTAATAGGACCATTTGCAATGAGAATGTAGTTACTTTCTTTGGGCCAGCAAATGCGTCTGGCATGCTTTGAAATATATTGCAAATGAATTATCTTTTTATGAACTTCAGGTTCATATTATCTTATTCAAGGATCTAAATATACACATGATATTCATTCCATACAACTTTTTCTCAATTTTTTTATCCTGTCTCCCCCTCATGTTAGAAAAACTAACTTACTTTCTCAACTTAGGGAACCCATCGTTATGCATTATGGTGTTAATCAAAATATACACCGCATATCAATAATAATAATAATATAAAATTATTTGGTTCCTGACCCTGAACCACTTCTGAGGGGAGAATGCAACATACTTTGGTATATGACGTATATCAAACTGATATAGATAAATTTGTTCTCATAAGTAATAGTTTAGCTATTAAGTGGAGGCACTCAATATATCATTTTGCTAAACCAGTTGTGATGTAAACCAACTTATCAAGATAAACTATCTTGAATAGAAAATATGGAAATTATGCTCTAAATTAGATTATTGAGCAAGTTATCTCGCAAACACCAGGTTGCGGATTAGTAATAATCGCACATGTAACCATCTCATAGATGCATCTTATGTGGTATACATGGCAGGTGAATGTGTCAATATTCACCTTTGATATTTCCAGCATTCATGGGATTCAATCCCAATTTTAGTTGGTCTATTAATTAATAAGAATAAGCAACATTAGAGAATTCGTAAAGAACTTTCTAGTTCTTTAATATTTACCCATGTGAATTCATTTATTTTTACACATCATACTTAAATTGATATGACTAAACTAGTTATGCCAATTGGATATCAATAAACTCCAAGTTTATTATGATATGTGTTTTATATCAATAAACTTCTACTTTATTGTGGCATTCGTTTATTTGTGTAGTACAAATTGAAGAATAAAGCGGATAGCTTTTCACATACATATAATCTCGCTACAAGTTGTAGTAATAAAAGATATTAAATCTTTCTTTTATTTATAGACTCAATATAACCAACCGCTTTCACAAATGCTTTAGAAACTAAATAAGTTTCTTTGAGACTTACTACAACACAATACATTATTGGCAATCAATTTTATTTCCCCAAAATAGTAATAATTGGCTCTTCCAGATCTCCCAATTAACTTTGTACTACCATATATTCATCAATATCCATACGATGAATATCTTTTTCAAGGAGAAAGTTAGACCATTATGGTCATGGTCAAAATCATTATAGGCAAGATATGTTATTTCCATCGCTTATGCCCTGTAATTATAATATTGCCATAATATTATGGGCATAATCACATTAGATATGTTATCAATAACGCCATTCATGCCATAATGATGAAATTATTTTCTTATTTTCCCTCAAACCTCATTCTAGAGGTGAGTGTGGTATGTTCACTACCACTAGCACGTTCATATTCTTTCAAGAATGAATATGTATTCATAAATCACATGTTGTCACATTCACATCATGAATGGACCATAATCATTTATATGTGATTTACAAAATCTCATGTCAAATCGATGACAAATATTATTTTCACAAAGTGAAGGATTATTTTGAGAATCGATATTTTGTTCTCATTACCACAATGATGACGATTATAATTTCGTCTATTGTTACGTCCACATCAATTGATACATTCATAGTAATAATTTTGCATTCTTTGAGACATATCACATACTGCTATCACATTCTCTTAACGGAATGAGAATGAAGCAAATTCAATGGGACGAGTTTCCACTTCTTTGCCCACAATCATACATGAATTTGATCATGGCAAGACATAAAAATTTCACCACTTTGGGTGATTATAATTTCTTACAAACTCTATTAGAGTTATGATCAAAATTTATTGTCTTTGCTTGTATTTAAAATCAAATAATAGAAATTCAAAAATTTAAAAGAGAAAAATAAGATAAAATACTTACCTTAAATCCAGAATTTAATCATGAATGAAGTTCATAGAACAATTGACAATCATTATGCTCAATCCCAAAGCTTCTATTCAATTGGTTATAGTTTCGTGTTGATAACATGTTATAAAACAATAAAAGAAGAATAAGGGTGTTTTTGGTATAAAGGAAATTTTTTCCCGTGGAAAATATTTTTGAAGAAAATATTTTTCTTGAAAAATAAGTAGTAATCTTATTTATTTTCCGGTGTGTGGTACGCAAATCAAGGAAAATATTTTCTCAAGAGTATTCATAAATAATTCTGATACAATAAACATGAAGCCATAAACTTTCGAACCAACAACCTTCCGAACCCACAAATTTCATAAACTTCTTAACCGCAAAATTTTGAACCCATAAACTTTATAATTTCTAGACCCGTAAACTTCGAAACACATAAACCTCCGAACTCATAACTTTGGAACTTGTAAAATTTTGA
>MDKH01028888.1:0-131120 GCA_005239495.1 Nicotiana undulata | reverse complement strand
GAATTACAATATTTATATCCCAAAGATTTACAAGAAATTGCCTTACATAAAAAAAAATTAAAACAAAAATAGCCCGGACCCGTTTAGGCCCGTTTGGCCCGCGGGCCCGGCCCGCTTAGCCCCCGCCCATGTGGGCTTAGGCTCGTGGGAGCCGGTTCCACCCACATAGCCTGTTTAGCCTGGGCCCGCAAAGCCCGGGCCCGCATAGCCTGCAGCCCATTTGGCCCGGCCCACTTGGCCCGTTTGGCCCGGCCCCGGCCCGTTGGCCAGCCCTAACGTGCGGCGATAACTTTCGGGACCTTTAGCACCTTCAATCTATTTTAGGATTATCACAAATTGATTCAAGAATTAGTAGGATGATCGATGCCTTACCCCATTCCCATCCTTAACCATGTTTAGCTCACATTAATCCTAGGTCCCCTCACCACCCATGCATGCAAAACAATTAACCCCAAGCCCATGAATTATCTTACTAAGTACCCATTTTAGAAGAAATTTTCGAAATGTTGAGCTGGGCTTAGATTCTTACCTTTGATATGGAGACGTTCTTGAAAATATTCAAGTAATTAGCAAGAATGGAAGGATATTAGTGTGATGCCTGGCCTTTCTCTCTCTAAGAACCCCTTTCCCTCACTCTAGAAATGTAAGAAAATAGCCAATATGGCCTAATGGGGGTGTTTTAATGGAATGGGGTCGGGATTTAAAATTAAGAAAATAGGAGCCCTAACACAGATATGCGACCGCATAATGGTTACGCGTCCCGCAAAGTGGCCGCAAATTATATCCCTCAGGGGCCTGATTTCTCTGCCTGGGTATGCGACCAGTATGCGGTCCGCATAATTGTTCTGCGGTCACATAATGCATCGCTAAGCTTCCCTTCACAAAAGTCCAAGGTGACTACGCAATAAATATGCAGCCCGCAAAGAGATTATGCGATCGCATAATTGGCCGCATAACTGACCTCAAAATTGGACAATTTTTCTACTTTACTCTACGGCCAATATGCGGCCCGCAGAGTGATTATGCGGCCGTATAATGAACCGCATAAACACATTTTTCGGCAAAATGTTTTCCTCTAAGTCCGTAGTGTACTGTTCAATCCAAAAAGTCCGAACCGTGGCAAGCTTGCGAGGCGCAATGAATTTTTAGTATTATGACACATAAATCTAGGCACTACGAAATTCCCGAGTTTTTGTTAAAAATTTACGGGGCCTAACTTAATTTCCCAAAGATACATACAATTTAAAATTTAGTGGATAAGAGTTTAAAATAAAACATAATCCAGTGACCCATCTACTACCCAATCACAACCTAACAAACGTCTACGGAGCCTCTAAAGATACAAAATACAGTTATGATAATGCCGACAACAAGGCCCTGGCTATACCTCAAAACGTAGTAACTTATACAAAAGAAGAACTACACGACCCTTGGAAGAAACGGGGGCTCACCAAGACTACTGTGAGGAGAGAGAGAGCACCACTATCTGCGATCGGCACTATCTGCGATGGAACCACCTACATCCATTCAAAGATGTAGCGCCCCCTGCAAAAGGGACGTTAGTATTGTCGAATAGTACTAGTATGTATAGCTAAACACCATTGCATTAGAAAGATCAATAATACAGGAAGAAGAAATCATGAAATCAATGAGAAACTTAGACAACACCACAACATCAGTTAAGGATTCACATAAGCGTTCAGGTGAAATTACTGTAGCTTTAGCTTGGGCCATTATTCGCATTAACACTTCGTTATTCACAATACCACCGTACTCTTATACAGAGTCCTATAACGATCCGATTAGTTAGGTCATCTTCCTTTGAGACATTTTCCCACAATATCAATGCCTGTTTCAATTCCGATTCAATTCTCAGCACAATAACATCATGTGTGCGACATGTCGTCCAATCTCGGCCCGATCGACTAGGCCGTATTACTCAAGATGTTTCCATTTTCATCAATCACTTCATTTCTTATTTCACTCACATATTTCAATTCATTCGGCACTAGTGGCCACAATTGTTAATTCATACTTGGCACTGGGCCGCATTTCATAATTCAAGTTCTTTCCACATATTTCACATTTTTATCAATTTCGTCAACCAACCTTTCAATTCAAGATATTAAGTACACATAGGCGGAATAACGAGTCTTGGGCATATAAAGTCTTTCACATAATTTGTCAATTTAACACATATTCCATATCTCCACTACATCACCAAGTAACAGATAAATATCATAATGGGGAGCATTTAAATACATATTACACATAAAGTCTTTCAACACAAGCATATTTGGAGTGTCATTTACTACATCAATCAAGGTTGAGACTTACACCAATTGTAGGGTCACCATGGGGTTCGATTTCTAAGAAGTGGAAATTTTTAGTAATACATACCTCAATAGCTTTCCTTACGTTCGAGGATAACTTCAGGGACCTTTAGCACCTTCAATCTATTTTAGGATTATTACAAATTGATTCAAGAATTAGTAGGACGATCGATGCCTTAGACCATTCCCATCCTTAACTAATTTTATCTCACATTAATCCTAGGTCCCCTCACCACCCATGCATGCAAAACAATTAACCCTAAGCCCATGAATTATCTTACTAGGTACCCATTTTAGAAGAAATTTTTGAAATGTTGAGCTGGGCTTAGATTCGTACCTTTGATATGGAGACCTTCTTGAAAATCTTCAAGTAATTAGCAACAATGAAAGGATATTAGTGTGATGCTTGGCCTTTCACTCTCTAAGAACCCCTTTCCCTCACTCTAGAAATGTAAGAAAATAGCCCAATATGGCCTAATGGGGGTGTTTTAATGGAATGGGGTCGAGTTTTAAAATTAAGAAAATAGGAGCTCTGACAAAGATATGCGACCGCATAATGGTTACGCGGCCCGCAAAGTGACCGCAAAATATAGCCCTAAGGGGCCTGATTTTTCTGCCTGGGTATGCGACCAGTATGCGGTCCGCATAATTGCTCTGCGGTAGCATAATGCACCGCAGAACTTCCCTTCACAAAATTCCAAGGTGACTATGCGATAAATATGCGGCCCGCAAAAAAATTATGCGATCGCATAATTGGCCGCATAACTGACCTCAAAATTGGCCAATTTTTCTTCTTTACTCTACGACCAATATGCGGCCCGCAGAGTGATTATGCGGCCGTATAATGGACCGCATAAACGCATTTTTCTGCAAATTTTTTTCCTCTAAGTCCGTAGTGTACTCTTCAATCGAAAAAGTCCGAACCATGGCAAGCTTGCGAGGCGCAATGAATTTTTAGTATTATGACACATAAATCTAACTTGGCACTACGAAATTCCCGGGTTTTTGTTAAAAATTTATGGGGCCTAACTTAATTTCCCAAAGATACATACAATTTAAAATTTAGTGGGATAAGAGTTTAAAATAAAACATAATCCAGTGACCCATCTACTACCCAAACACAACCCAATAAACGTCTACGGAGCCTCTAAAGATACAAAAGACAGTTATGATAATGCCGACAACAAGACCCCGGCTATACCTCAAAACGTAGTAACTTATACAAAAGAAGAACTACACGGCCCTTGGAAGAAATGGGGGCTCACCAAGACTACTGTGAGGAGAGAGAGAGCACCACTATCTGCGATCGGCACTATCTGCGATGGAATCACCTACATCCATTCAAAGATGTAGCGCCACAACATCAATTAAGGATTCACATAAGCGTTCAGGTGAAATTAGATTGGGCCATTATTCGCATTAACACTTCATTATTCACAATACCACCGTACTCTTATACAGAGTCCTATCATGATCCGATCGGCTAGTTCATCTCCCTTCGAGACATTTTCCCACAATATCAATCCCTGTTTCAATTCCGATTCAATTCTCAGCACAATACCATCATGTGTGCGGCATGTCGTCCGATCTCGGCCCGATCGGCTAGGCCGTCTTACTCAAGATGTTTCCATTTTCATCAATCACCTCATTTCTTATTTCACTCACATGTTTCAATTCATTCGGCAATAGTGGCCACAATTGTTAGTTAGTACTTGGCACTGGGCCGCATTTCACAATTCAAGTTCTTTCCACATATTTCACATTTTTATAAATTTCGTCAACCAAGATATTAAGTACACATAGGAAGAATAATGAGTCGTGGGCATATAAAGGCATTCACATAATTTGTCAATTTAACACATATTCCATATCTCCACTACATCACCAAGTAACCGATAAATAGCATAATGGGGAGCATTTAAATACATATTACACATAAAGTCTTTCAACACAAGCATATTTGGAGTGTCATTTCCTACATTAATCAAGGTTGATACTTACACAAATTGTAGGGTCACCATGGGGTTTGATTTCTAAAAAGAGAGATTATTTATCCATACATACCTCAATAGCTTTCCTTACGTTCGGCGATAACTTCTGGGACCTTTAGCACCTTCAATCTATTTTAGGATTATCACAAATTGATTCAAGAATTAGTAGGACGATCGATGCCTTAGCCCATTCCCATCCTTAACCATTTTTAGATCACATTAATCCTATGTCCCATCACCACCCATACATCAAACCAATTAACCATAAGCCCATGAATTATCTTACTAGGTACCCATTTTAGAAGAAATTTTTGAAATGCTGAGCTGGGCTTAGATTCTTACCTTTGATATGGAGACCTTCTTGAAAATATTCAAGTAATTAGCAAGAATGGAAGGATATTAGTGTGATGCTTGGCCTTTCTCTCTCTCTAAGAACCCCTTTCCCTCACTCTAGAAATGTAAGAAAATAGCCAAATATGGCCTAATGGGGGTGTTTTAATGGAATGGGGTCGGGATTTAAAATTAAGAAAATAGGAGCCCTGACACAGGTATGTGACCGCATAATGGTTACGTGACCCGCAAAGTGATTGCAAAATATAGCCTTCAGGGGCCTGATTGTTCTGCATGGGTATGCGACCAGTATGCGGTCTGTATAATTGTTCTGCGGTCGCATAAAGCACCACCGAACTTCCCTTCGCAGAAGTCCAAGGTGAATATGCGATAAATATTTGTCCCGCAAAGAGATTATGGGATTGCATAATTGGCCGCATAACTGACCTCAAAATTGGCCAATTTTTCTTCTTCACTATACGGCCAATATGCGGCCTGCAGAGTGATTATGCGGCCGCATAATGGGCCGCATAATGGACCGCATAAACACGTTTTTCTGCAAATTTTTTTCCTCTAAGTCTGTAGTGTACTTTTCAATCCAAAAAGTCCGAAGCGCGGCGAGCTTGCGAGGCGCAAAGAATTTCTAGTATTATGACACATAAATCTAACTTTGCACTACGAAATTCCCGGGTTTTTGTTAAAATTTTACGGGGCCTAACTTAATTTCCCAAAGATACATACAATTTACAATTGAGTGGGATAAGAGTATAAAATAAAACATATTCTATTGACCCAACTACTACCCATACACAATCCACACAAACGTCTACGGAGCCTCTAAAGATATAAAAGACAGTTATGATAATGACGACAACAAGGCCCCGGCTATACCTCAAAACGTGGTAAATTATAACAAAAGATGTACTACATGACCCCTGGAAGAAATGGGGCTCACCAAGACTGCTGAGAGGAGGATGCACCACTATCAACGATCGACACTATCCGCTATGGAACCACCTACATCCATTCAAAAATATAGCGCCCTTGGCAAAAGGGATGCTAGTACTATCGAATAGTACTAGTATTCATAGCTAAACACTATCTTATTAGAAAGATCAATAATTGTCACGACCCAAATTTCCCACCGTCGGGATCGCGATAGTGCCTAAACATTGAACCTGCGAGGCAAGTTAACGTTACTGGTTTGATTACCTTTTTCTTTACTTATTAGCAATTTAAAAGATATCATAACATAAACAACGAAATAAAATGCGGAAGAACGGAATTTAACAATCCAACTAAATTCTAATATGAAATCCATAGTAAAACTCCACCCAGAACCAGTGTCACAATATCACGGACTATCTACGAATACTACAAACAATGAATAAGAAAATACAAATCTGTCTACGAAATAGATAAAACAGAAGGAAATACAATAGAAGGGGGACGCCAAGGCCTGTTGACTACCTCATGTCTCCTATGGACTAAAGAAAGTAACCTCGAACTACGATCCGTAAGGTCCAATACCGGAATCTGCACAATAGAGTGCAGAGTGTAGCATCAGTCCAACCGACCCCATGTACTGGTAAGTGTCGAGCCTAACCTCGGCGAAATAGTGACGAGGCTAGGTCACAACAACCATATAAACTTGTGCAATTTAATCATATACGAGAAGCAATAATAATAAGAATTAAACGAAATAATACGGAAAAAGGGAAAACATACTGAGGGGGAGGGTGATATCAAGTTATGACAATATTGAAGTAAAGAGACAAGGTAAATATCAAACTTGAAGCAATGGAAATAATAACACAGAACAAGCGTAGGACATCACCCTTCGTGCTTTTACTCTCGACCTCACCATAGAAATCAGCAGAAATGGCACGACATCATCCTTCGTGCTTTTACTCTCTCCTAATCATGGAACGACATCACCCTTTGTGCTTTTAATTTCATTCATATGGTACGGCATCACCCTTGGTGCATTAACACTCACTCATGATATCACGCACGACATCATCCTTCGTGATTTACACTCTTTCTTACCCAAACAAATGAAATAACAACATCCCGACACAGGAATCAATAATATAAACAATAATGGAAACCATACCATCCCGACCAGGGAGTCAACAATGGAAACAATATCATCCCGGCAAGGGAAACAACTATAACCAATCTCGCTTAATTAATTAGCTTCACGAAATAAATCTCAACTTGAACCAATACTCAGCAATAAGAAATACCAAGGAAATACCATCAACATGGATAATTATCAAGTTAAGCCTAAGTAGTGTTTAATGTAAAATCATATCATCACAATATACGACTCACGGGCATGCTTGACACCAATGTATAGATACTCGTCACCACACCTATACGTTGAACATAACACTAACACGTAGAAAGTAGGACACAACACCTATTCCCTCAAGCTAAGGTTAGGCCAAACAGTTACCTCAGATTCCACGGCCAAACGCAAGCCTTAAAAACTGCTTTCCCTTTAGATTTCGCCTCCAATTCACTTGTATCTAGGCATAATTAACTTAACAACATCAATAAATGCTAAAGAATCCAACCCCAATGCTAAATTAAAGTTTTTCTTTCATTTTTCCCAAAAAGTAAAAAATCAACCCTGGGTCCGCTTGGTCAAAACTCAAGGTTCGGACCAAAACCCGATCACCCATTCACCCACGAGCCAGAATATGCAATTAGTTTCGAAATCCGACCCTAAAATGAGGTCTAAATTCCAATTATACAAAAAGCCCTAACTCTACCAAAATCCCCAATTTCTACCATGAAAATCCTAGAATTTTTGGATAAACTTTGATGAAATGCAATGGGTAAATGAAGAAAAGAGGTTTAGAATCATATACCAACACCTTGGGGAGTAACTCGTCTCTTGAAAATCGCCTCAATGCTCTCTAGTTTTGAAAATACGAAGTTATGGCCTAAATCCTGTCTTTTTGATTTTGTTTTTAAAACACAGGACAGGTCTTCTTCGCGTTCGCGAGAAGCTTGTCGCGTTCGCGAAGGTATGTCCCCCTGACCTTCGCATTTGTGAGCCGCTTGCCGCGTTCGCGTAGTGTATCATATCCCCCTCCCCCAATTCCCATTCTAAAGCTGCGCGTTCGTGGTTGACCGGTCGCGTTCGCGTAGAGAAGCCCCCAGTGCTCCGTGTTCGCGTCTGTGTCTACGCGTTCGCGATTAACAAACTCAGCCCCAACCCAATTTCCCTTTCGCGTTCACGGGAGTGTTCACGCATTCGCGTAGAAGGATTCTCTTTCAATCCAAACTACTCTTCGCGTTCGCAGGAGGTCTTTCGCAACGCGAAGAAGGATATATTTGTGCATCTGCAACAACAAAACAACAGAAATCTTTAAGTCCAAAACACCCCGAAGCCTATCCAAAACTCACTCGAGCCCTCGGGGCTCCAACCAAACATGCACCCAACCCTAAAAACATCCTACGGAGCTACTCGTGCGATCAAATCACCAAAATAACACCTAGAACTACGAGTTTAGCATCAAAGTCAAGGAAAAATCTCAAGAACCTTTAAAGTTTCAAATTTTACTACTAAGGGTCCAAATCACGTCATATGACATCCATTTCTTACCAAATTTTACAGGCACAACTCAAATACCATATTAAACCTATACCGAGCTCCGGAATCAAAATACGGCCCGATACTATCAAATTCAAACACCATTAAATTTCCAAAAACTCTTATAATTTCAGTTAAATAATTTCTTTCAAAAATTCATTTCTCGGGCTAGGGGACCTCAGAATTCAATTCTGGGCATACGCCCAAGTCCCATATTTTCCTTCGGACCCTCCGGGACCGCCAAATCACGGGTCCGGGTCCGTTTACCCAAAAGGTTGACCGAAGTCAACCTAAATTTAATTTTAAAGGCAAAATTAGCATTTTTCTCAATTTTCACACATAAGGGCTTTCCGGATATATGCCCGGACTGCGCACGCAAATCAAGGTGAGACAAGAGGAGGTTGTTAAGGCCTCGAAACACAGGTTTGACTTTTAATACAAGAGATGACCTTTTATGTCATTACATTCTCCACCTCTAAAACAACTGTTCGGCCTCGAACAGACATTGAAAAGTACCTGAAACGGGGAAAAGATTGGGATATCGGCTCGGCATATTGGACTCCTAGGTTGCTGCCTCGGCAGGCTGACCTCTCCACTGAACACAAACTGAAGGATAACTTTTCGACCTCAAAATGACGAACTTGCCGGTCTAGAATAACTACCGGCTCCTCCTCATAGGTCTAGTCCTTGTCCAACTGGACACTGCTGAAGTCTAACACATGGGATGGATCTCCTTGATACTTCCAAAGCATAGACACATGAAACACTAGATGCACAACTGATAAACTCGGTGGAAACGCAAGTCTGTAATTCACCTCTCCCACTCTATCAAGGATTTGAAAAGGACCGATGAACCTAGGGCTTAACTTTCCCTTCTTCCCAAATCTCATCACGCCATTCATGGGCGACACCCGAAGCAACACTCGCTCTCAAACCATGAATGCCACATCACAAACCTTGCGGTCAGCATAACTCTTCTGCCTGGACTGAGCCGTACGAAGTCTATCCTGAATAACCTTAACCTTATCCAAGGCATCCTGCACTATGTCTGTACCCAACAACCGAGCCTCTCCCGGCTCAAACCATCCAACCGTCGACCGACACAGCCTACCATATATTGCCTCATAGGGAGCCATCTGAATGCTCGACTGATAGATGTTGCTGTAGGAAAACTCTACTAATGGCAAGAACTGATACCAAGAACCTCCAAAGTCAATAACACAGGCGCGGAGCATGTCCTCTAAAATCTAAATAGTATGCTCAGACTGTCCGTCTGTTTAAGGAGGAAATGCTGTGCTTAACTCGATCTGCGTGCCCAACTGACGCTGAACTGCCCTCCAGAAATGCGAGGTAAACTGCGTACCTCAGTTAGAAATGATAGACACGGGAACACCATGAAGACGAAGAATCTCCCGAATATAGATCTCAGTCAATCGCTCCGAAGAATAGGAAACTGCCACAAGAATGAAATGCGCTGACTTGGTCAGCCTATCCACAATGACCCATACTGTGTCAAACTTCCTCTGAGTCCGTGGGAGTCCAACAATGAAATCCATAGTGATACGCTCCCACTTCAACTCAGGAATTTAATCTTCTGAAACAAACCACCAGGTCTTTGATGCTCGTACTTTACCTGCTGGCAATTCAAACACCGAGCTACATACGCTACGATATCCTTCTTCATCCTACTCCATAAATAATGTTGCCGCAAATCCTGATACATCTTAGAGGCGCCTGGATGAATGGAGTACTGAGAACTATGGTCCTTCTCTAGAATCAACCCACGAAGTCTATCCATATTAGGCACACAAATACGACACTGCATCCGCAAGACTCCATCATCCCCAACTGTAACCTGCTTGGCACCACCGTGCCGCACCGTGTCCCTAAGGACAAGCATATGAGGATCATCATACTGTCGATCTCTGATGCGATCAAATAATGAAGAACGAGTGACTGTGCAAGCTAGAACACGGCCGGGCTCAGAAACATCCAACCTCACGAACTGATTGGCTAAAGCCTGAACATCCAAGGCAAGCAGTCTCTCCCCAATTGGAATATACGCAAGGCTACCCATATTGGCTGACTTCCTACTCAAAGCATCGGCCACTACATTGGCCTTCCCCGGATGATACAAGATGGTGATATCATAGTCTTTCAACAGCTCCAACCAACTTCTCTGCCTCAAATTTAGCTCCTTCTGCTTGAACAAGTATTGAAAACTCTTGTGATCCGTGAACACCTCACACAACACGCCATAAAGATAATGCCTCCAAATCTTCAGCGCGTGAACAATGGCTGCTAGATCCAAATCATGAACTTGATAATTCTACTTGTGGATCTTCAACTGTCGCGAACCATATGCAATAACCTTGCCATTCTGCATCAACACCGCACCTAGTCTAATGCGAGATGCATCACAATACACAGTATATGGCCCTGAACCTATGGGCAAAACCAACACCGGCGCTGTAGTCAAAGCTATCTTGAGCTTCTGAAAGCTCGCCTCACACTCGTCCGACCACCTGAACTGGGCACCCTTCTGGGTCAACCTGGTCATCGGGGCTGCAATAGACAAAAACCCCTCCACAAACCGACGGTAATAGCCCGCCAAACCCAAGAAACTTCGGATCTCTGTGGCTGATGTGGGTCTGGGCCAATCCTTGACTGCCGCAATCTTCTTAGGATCCACATGAATACCCTCTGCCTATACAACATGACCCAAGAATGCAACTTAACTCAACAAAAACTCACATTTTGAAAACATAGCATACAACTGACTGTCCCTCAAAGTCTGGAAAACGACTCGAAGATGCTGCTCATGCTCCTCCCAGCTGTGGGAATAGATCAGAATATCGTCAATGAAGACAATCACGAAGGAATCCAAATAAGGCCTGAACACTTGGTTCATCAAGTCCATAAAAGCTGCTGGGGTATTTGTCAACTCGAATGACATCACTAAGAACTCATAATGCCCATACCGAGTGAGAAAAGCTCTCTTAGGGACATCGGATGCCCTAATCCTCAACTGATGGTAGCCAGACCTCAAATCAATCTTCTAAGATACCTTGGCACCCTGAAGCTGATCAAACAAATCATCAATCCTCGGCAATGGATACTTGTTCTTGATGGTAACTTTGTTCAAATGTCGATACTCTATGCACATCCTCATCGACCCATCCTTCTTCTTCACAAACAACACCAGCGCACCCCAAGGCGAGACGCTAGGCCTAATAAAGCCTTTATCAAGCAAATCCTGCAACTGTTCTTTCAATTCCTTCAACTCTGGCGGGACCATACGATATGGCGGGATAGAAATGGGCTGAGTGCCCGGAGCCAAATCAATGCAAAAGTCAATATCCCTGTCGGGTGGCATACCCGGCAGATCTGCAGGAAACACCTCTGGAAATTCACTGACAACAGGCACATAATCCATATAAGGAACCTCAGCACTAGAATCACGAACATAATTAAGCCAAATAGGCCAAACACCCCTTCTCGACCATACACCGAGCATTTAGATAAGAGATAACACTACTGGAAGAATGACCAGGAGTACCTTTCTAGTCCAGTCGAGGCAACCTCGGCAACGCTAAGGTCACAGTCTTGGCATGACAGTCCAATATGGCGTGATAAGGCAACAACCAATCCATCCCCAAAATGACATCAACATCTACCATATCGAGGAGTAGGAGATCTACACTGGTCTCAATACCCCTATAACCACTACACACAAACGGTAGACACGATCTACCACAATAGAATCACTCGCCGATGTAGACACATATACAGGACCACTCAGAAAATCATGAGGTATAACTAAATAAGGGGAAAAATAAGATGACACATAGGAATATGTGGACCCTGGATCAAATAGAACTGAAGCATCCCTGCTGCAAACTGAAACCGTACATGTGATAACTGCATCGGAGGCCTCAGCCTTAGGTTTGGATGGAATATCATAGCATCGGGACTGGGCCCCACCACTCTGAATTACATCCCTGGGATGACCTCCTGCTGGCTGACCTCTAGCTCTAGCGGCCTGTCCTCCACCTTTAACGACCTGACCTCCACCTCTAACACCTCGACCCCCACCTCTAGCTGGCTGAGTGGGAGGTGGAACACTCGGTGCTGGAACCATGGCACGAGAACCCAGATGCGGAGAACTACTCAAGGGGAAAATCTAGAAATGTGCCTCGGATCACCACAAGTATCCTCGACTGCTGGGACTGCTGACCCTGAAACTGACCCTGACGGCCTGAGTAACCACCTTGAAAACTCTAGAGCGGCGGTGCACTGATGGGAACTGGTGGTGCACTGTAAGGCAACTGATTAAAATACTGCATATGAGAACCACAACCACCTGGAGCACCGTGAGAAGCCTGAAGTGATGAATGAAACGACCTGGGAGGATGGCCCTTACCAAAAGAGTCCCTGCCTCCAGATGAGGTACCACCAAACCTGCCAAAATGACGGCGCCTCTTATCAGACCCCTGGCCACTCTCCTGTAATAGAACCATCTCAACTCGTTTGGCCACAATGGCTGCATCCTGGAAAGAAATCTCACTCCTTGTCTCCTTAGCCATCTGCAATCTGATAGGCTGAGCTAGTCCCTCAATAAATTTCCTCACCCTCTCTCGCTCGGTGGGAAGTATCATAAGAGCATGACAGGCCAAGGTAATAAATCTGGTCTCGTACTGAGTGACGGTCATAGAAACCTGTTGGAGCCGCTCAAACTGCCTATGATAATCCTCTCTTTGAGTGATAGGAAGAAACTTCTCCAGAAATAACTGAGAGAATTGGCCCCAAGTCAAAGCCGATGATCCAGCTGGTCTAGCCAAACAATAATCTCTCCACCAAGTCTTGGCGGATTCTAACAGACGAAAAGCAGCAAAGTCAACCCCATTGGTCTCTACTATCCCCATGTTCCGTAGAACCTCCTGACAACTATCCAAATAGTCCTAGGGATCCTCTGAAGATTTACCGCCATAGGTAGTAGTGAAAAGCTTGGTGAACCTGTCCAACCTGCATAAAGCATCGGCAGACATAGCTGCTCCATCTTCGGTCTGAGTCACAACACCCGACTGAATTACCCCAGCTGGCTGAGCTGCTAGATTCTGAAACTGAGAAGCCATATGCTCCGGAGTGCGAGTTGTGGGAGTCTGTGCTCCTCCCCCAGCCCGAGAGACGACTGGTGCTGTAGGAAGTAATCCTGACTGAGCGACACTCTCCATAAGGCCCACTAGACGGACCAGAGCATCCTGAAGTACCGAGGTAGCGATGAACCCCTCGGGGACCTGAGCTGGCCCTGTCGGAACTGTCTGGGTCGGAACCTCATCAACAAACTCTACCTGAGGCTCCGCCGCTGGTGCTGCTGCTCTGGGGTGAGCTCTACCCCTACCTCGGCCTCTAGCATGGCCTCGGCCTCGTCCTCTACCCTGGGGGCTCGGGCTGCTGATCAATGGATGAAAAAGCACGTGTTCTCGTCATCTGCGAAAGAACAGAGTAGAAGTTCAATTAGCATTGAGAAATCAAATCGCACGACATAGAAGAATTGATGTGAAGTTATTCCTAAACTCTATAGCCCCTAGGGATAAGCACATACTTCTCCATACCGATCCCTCAGACTCTACGAAGCCTGTCCGTGAATTTGTGAGACCTAAGGAATCTAGTGCTCCGATACCAACTTGCCACGACCCAAATTTCCCACCGTTGGGATCGCGATGACGCCTAAACATTGAACCTGCTAGGCAAGCCATCGTCACTGGTTTGATTACCTTTTTCTTTACTTATTAGCAGTTTACAATATAATATAACATAAACAGTGAAATAAAATGTGGAAGAACAAAATTTAAAAATCCCACTTAATGTTAATATGAAATCCATAGTACAACTCTACCCAGAACCGGTGTCACAATATCACGGACTGTCTACGAATACTACAAACAACGGTCTGAATAAGAAAATACAAATCTGTCTCAAAAATAGATAAAATATAAGGAAATATGATAGAAGGGGGATGCCAAGGCGTGCAGACGCCTGCAGGACTACCTCAGGTCTCCTCTGGACTGAAGGCATCAACCTCAAACTACGGTCCATAAGGTCCAGTACTGGGATCTGCACAATAGAGTGTAGAGTGTAGCATCAGTACAACCAACCCCATGTACTGGTAAGTGTCGAGCCTAACCTCGGCGAAGTAGTGACGAGGCTAGGACACAACAACCATATAAACCTGTGCAATTTAATCATATACGAGAAGCAATAATAACAAGAATTAAACGGAATAATACGGAAAAAGGGGGAAACATGTTGAAGGGGAGGGTGATATCAAGTTATGACAGTAATGAAGTAAAGAGACAACGTAACTATCAAACTTGAAGCAACGGAAAGAATAACACAGAACAAGCGCATGACATCACCCTTCGTGCTTTTACTCTCGATCTCACCATAGAAATCAACAGAAATGGCACGACATCACCCTTCGTGCTTTTACTCTCTCATAATCATGGCACGACATCACCCTTTGTGCTTTTAATTTCATTCATATGGCACAACATCACCCTTGGTGCATTAACACTCACTCATGATATCACGCACGACATCACCCTTCGTGATTTACACTCTTTCTTACCCAAACAAATGAAATAACAAAATCCCGACGCAGGAATCAATTGTACAAACAATAATGGAAACCATACCGTCCTGGCAAGGGAGTCAACAATGGAAATAATATCATCCCGGCAAGGGAAACAACTATAACCAATCTCGCCTAATTAATTAACTTCACGAAATAAATCTCAACTTGAACCAATACTCAACAATAAGAAATACCAAGGAAATACCATCAACATGGATAATTATCAAGTTAAGCCTAAGTAGTGTTTAATGAAAAATCATATCATCACAATATACGACTCACGAGCATGCTTGAAACCAACTTATAGATACTCGTCACCTCACCTATACGTTGAACATAACACTAACACGTAGCAAATAGGAAACAACACCTATTCCCTCAAGCTAAGGTTAGGCCAAACACTTACTTCGGATTCCACAGCCAAACTCAAGCCTTAAACACTGCTTTTCCTTTAGATTTCGCCTCCAATTCACTTGTATCTAGACATAATTAACTTAACAACATCAATAAGTGCTAAAGAATCCAACCCCAAATCTAAATTATAGGTTTCTATCAGTTTCCCCAAAAAGTCAAAAAATGATCCCAGGCCCGCTTGGTCAAAACTCAAGGTTCTGACCAAAACACGATCATCCATTCACCCACGAGCCCGAATATGCAATTAGTTTCGAAATCCGACCCCAAAATGAGGTCTAAATTCCAATTATACAAAAAGCCATAACTCTACCCAAATCCCCAATTTCTACCATGAAAACCCTATAATTGTTGGATAGAAATTGATGAAATGCAATGGGTAAATGAAGAAAAGAGGTATAGAATCATATACCAACACCTTGGGGAGTAACTTGTCTCTTGAAAATCGCCCCAATGCTCTCTAGTTTTGAAAATATGAAGTTATGGCCTAAATACAGTCTTTTTGATTCTGTTTTGAAGACACTAGACAAGTTTTATTTGCGTTCGCGAGAAGCCAGTCGCGTTCGCGAAGCAGCGGTCCTATTAACCTTTGCGTTCGCGAGACACACCACGCATTCGCGAAGGTATGTCCCCCCTGACCTTCACGTTCGTGAGCCGCTTGCCGCGTTCATGTAGTGTATCATTTCCCCCTCCCCCAGCTCCCATTCTAAAGCTACGCGTTCGCGGTTGACCGGTAGCGTTCGCGAAGAGAATACCCCTAGTGATCTGCGTTCGCGTCCGTGTCTACGCGTTCGCGATTAACAAACCCAGCCCAAGCCCAGTTTTCCTTTCGCGTTCGCGTGAGTGACCACGCGTTCGTGTAGAAGGATTTCTTCTTTAGACCAAACTACTCTTCGCGTTCGCAGGAGGTCCTTCGCGAACGCGAAGAAGGATAATACATCTTTGAACCTGCAACAACAAAACAACAGAAATCTCTAAGTCCAAAACACCCCGAAGCCTATCCGAAACTCACCCGAGCCGTCGGGGCTCCAAACCAAACATGCACCCAACCCTAAAAACATCCTACGGACCTACTCGTGCAATCAAATCGCCAAAATAACACCTAGAACTATGAGTTTAGCATCAAAATCAAGGAAAAATCTCAAGAACCTTTAAAGTTTCGAATTTTACAACTAAGGGTCCGAATCATGTCATATGACCTCCGTTTCTTACCAAATTTTACAGGCACAATTCAAATACCATATTAAACCTGTACCGGGCTCCGGAATCAAAATACGACCCGATACTATAAAGATCAGACACCGTTAAATTTCCAAAAACTCTTATAATTTCAGTTAAACAATTTCTTTCAAAAATTCATTTCTCGGGCTAGGGACCTCAGAATTCAATTTCGGGCATACGCCTATGTCCCATATTTTTCTTTGGAGCCTCCGAGACCGTCAAATAACGGGTCCGAGTCCATTTACCCAAAATGTTGACCGAAGCCATCCTAAATTCAATTTTAAAGGCAAAATTAGCATTTTTCTCAATTTTCACACATAAGGGCTTTCGGGATATACGCTCGGACTGTGCATGCAAATCGAGGTGAGACAAGAGTAGGTTGTTAAGGCCTCGAAACATATTTTTGACTTTTAAAACAAGTATGACCTTTTGGGTCATCACAATAATACATGAAGAAATAATCATGAAATCAATGAAAACCTTAGACAACATCACAACAACAAATAAGGTGTCACATAAGCTTTCAAGTGAAATTGCTATAACTTTAAATTAGGCCATTATTAGCATTGATACCTCATTATTCACAATACCACCATACTCCTATACGGAGTCTGATCACGACCCGATCGGCTAGGTCATCTCCTTGAAATATTTTTTCCACGATCTCAATTCTTGTTTTAATTCCGGTTTCAATTTCCAGCACAATACCACCATGTGTGCGGCATGGCGTCCGATCACGGCCTGATCGGCTAGGCCGTCTCACTCAAGACATTACCATTTTCCATCAATCATCTCATTCCATATTTCCCTCCCATATTTCAGTTTCTTCGGCACTAGTGGCCACAATTTTTATGTCACACTTGGCAATGGGACGTATTTCATAATTCAAGTTCTTTTCCCATATTTCACATTATTATCAATTTCGTCAAACAAGCCTTTCAATTCAAGATATTAAGTGCACACATGAGAAATTATGAATCGCGGGCATATAGAGGATTTCACATACTTTGGAAATTTAACACATATTCCATATCTTCAATACATCCTCAAGTGACAAGCTAGTATAATGGGAGCATTCAAATACATATTGCACATAAATTCTTACAACACAAGTACGTTTGGAATATCATTTTCTACATCAATCAAGGTTGGAACTTACACCAATTGTATGGATACCATGGGGGTTCAATTTCTAAGAAGAGGGTTTTTTATCCATACATACCTCAATAGAGATTTCCTTACGTTCTACAAAAATTCCGGGACCCTTAGCACCTTCAATCTATTTTAGGAATGTCACAAGTTGATTCAATAATTAGAAGGATGATCGATACTTTAGCCCATTTATGCGCATTATCAAGCGCTAGGTGTGCATTATGTTTTTAAGGTCTTTGGTGAATGATTCAATCAACCCATACCCCACCTGTTACCATTTTTAGCTCACATTCATCCTAGGTCCCTTCACCACCCATGCATGCAAAACAAATAAACCCCAAGCCCGTGAACTATCTTGATAATTACCCATTTTAGAAGAAATTTTGAAGTTATGAGCTGGGGCATAGATTCTTAAATTTTAAGGAGAAGACTTGGGGAACTTCACTTGACAATTCTTCAAAGTTTTATGCAAGAATTGAGGAGTAAGTAGATGGAGGTCACTTTCTCACTCTAGGAATTCTTTCTCTCACTCTAAGACTCAGAAAATATGCTTAAAATGAAACATAGTATATGTTTTAACGACATGGGATCGGGTTAAAAATTTAGGAATTTGGAGCCCCGAAACGGAATGGTTATGCGGCCCGCAAAAGTAGCCCTCAGGGGCTTGAATTTTCTACCCAGGTCTGCGACCAGTATGCGGTTCACATACCTATTCTACAATCGCATAACTCCCTTCGCAAAAGCCCAAGAACTATTATGTGACCAATATGCGGCCCGCAAAATTATTATGCGGTCGCACAATTGGCCGCAAAACTGACCTCAAAATTGGCAAAATTGCTGCCCCACTTTACGGCCAATATACGGTACGCAGAGTGATTATGCGGCTGCACAATGGGCCGCAGAAACGCACACTTGTGCAAAACATTTTCCTTTAGCTCAGTAGCGTACTGTTCAAGAATTTGTACTATTATAACACATAAATCTAATCTCGGCACCACGAAATTTCATGTTTTTAGGTAAAATGTGTGCAATGCCTTACCTGATAAGACTTATGGATATGATTGACATTGTTATTTGAACTTGTAAAAGGGGTAAAGATTTGAATTGAAAAAGAAAAAGCGTCCAAGGGCCAAGAACTACTTAATAAATAAGGTTGTTGTGCCATGTAATGAAAGATGGATAGAAATGTGAATTGGATGAATAATTGAAAGAGGTTATGTCCCAAGTGAGATGGCTTAGCCGATCGGGCCGAGATTGGACACCATGCTGTACACATGGTGGTATTTTTGTTGTTATATATTTAAATTGTGGATATGGATATGTCTCACTTGGGATGACTTATCCGGTTGGGCCGAGATCGGTCTCTGTGTAAAAACACGTTGCCATTGTGAGTTATGGCGCTTGGCACTAAAGATTATTAACCTAAATAGATGTAAATATTGAATCGGAAACTATGTGATCCTTACTTGGTGTTTCTTTGTATGTATGTGAAGCATTTATTGATTGTTAAGACTACCTTCTTTTTACTTCATTGTCTATTCTACTAATATTGGTGTTTGCCTTACATACTAGTACTATTCGACAGTACTAACGTCCTTTTTGCCGGGGGAACCTACATCTTTAAATGGATGTAGGTGGTTCCATTGCATACAGCGCTAATCGTAGATAGTGGTTCTCTCCCTCACACTCCTCGCAGCAGTCTTGGTGAGCCCTATTTCTTCATGGGGTCATGTACTTCTTCTTTTGTATTAGTTACTATATTTTGAGGTATAGCCGGGGCCTTGTTGTCGACGTTTTCATGTTGGTCTTTTGTATCTTTAGAGGCTCCGCAGAAGTTTATGTGGGTCATGTATGGGTGTCGGGGTGGTCATTATATCAAGTTGTATTTTGAAACTCTTTTCCACTAAATTGTAAACTGTATGTGCTTTTGGAAACTTAACTATGGCATAATGTATATGAGGAAAATAAAACTAGCATCATTTATATATTTGTACAACTGACCTCCCCTCTGTTTAAGTAATGGTGATGAATTCCCTTTTTGGATTATGAATGAGTCGGGTTGGAAGATCTTAATAGGCTTGCTCGACCGGGTTCACTCGGTTGAGCGTCGGTCGCGCTCCCCGAGGTTGGGGCGTGACAGAGTACGAGTCCTAGTCCGGGAACACATGCATTGGATGCGCTATCGGTATGCAAGACCAAGAGGTCGCTTGTCAGGATAGAATCCTGTGTGGCATTCTTATTGGCCTCGGGAATCACCTTGGTGTTAAAGTCTACAAAAATGCCGATGAGCACTTGCGACTTTATGGCTGTGCGAGCCTGGTAAGTGATGTCGTGCTCGATTGAATCTATTGACCATTTGGAAAGCCTCCCCAAAAATTTGGGTTTGAGCAATATGCTCCTCAAAGGAAATATGGTGACGGCCGAGATTGGATGGCACTGGAAGTATGGCCTTAGCTTTCTTGAAGTTGTGACAAGGGCCAGAGCCGATTTCTCAAGGTATGGGTAACTCGTCTCAACATCAAGGATAAGATTATTCTCTTTACCAAACATATGAGGATCCAATAACGGTCTTATGTTTTTACATCTCGCATTTTCGTACGTTAAAGTTTCGTCTTTAGTTAATTGACATAGACACGGGGGTGAGATTTTCTTGAGATTATAAGCATTTATGCTATTTATAACAAGCAATAAGTAAGTGTCGTGAAAGATAAATGGTAAGCGAATCAAAGAAAATGAGTATCGTTGAAGATTGTTGATTTGGGATAAATACGGCCCGAGCTATAATACCCGGTATTTATGGACTAATGACATACAAGGAACCGTATGACCATGATAGTACGATGTATAAAGTGTATTAAAAATTAGTAGTATTTTAAGCAATTTGAGATAATTTTTAATTATGTGAATAATTGGATAATTAATGATTTTTAGTGGAAGATTAATTAAAATTTTGGGATAATAAAATATTTTGGATTGCTTAACCCCACAAACACGTGGCAGCATCCCCTGTCACTCTAAAAGTGACAATTAAGTAAAATGTAGAAGATTAAGTTGCTTACTCATCTACAAAGTTGGCCACACCCACTGAACGCTTAAACATGAGATGCCATCTTACTACGAGTTTCTAAACACGAGATGCTATCTTATTATGAGTCTCTAAAGACTTAAATGTGAGTTTCTAAAGGCTTAACATGAGTTTCTTCAAATGTATTCATGTGTGCATTACAAATCAAATGGAATCTCTTTTAGAGAGTGGCTGGTCGTGAATTCTTCAAAGAGCAAAAAAATTCCATACCAAAATTAGATAACTTGGTTGTTGATTCTGTAAAGCGTGAATTGCAAATTATAAGAGAATCGGTTCAGGTATGTTAAGACTAAGCCATTCCTTCATTTTGGTATGATCTTGTAATTACATGTTTTTGATAACGAGGCATAAAGAGAGGTTCATACTCCCGAATTTATATACATTATCCTAGTCTCATAAGTTACAGTATTGTCCCTTATCGGGACTTTATATTCAATTGAGTATTGTTTCCTTCCAGTCAAGAGAGAAGAGGTGCTATATATATATATATACTATTATAGTATTTTCATCACCATAGAGCTATAATCGGTGGGCAGGCGCCTATTGGGCAACCTATGATTAGATGGTAAGTTATATACCGAGCCTGCACTGGTCGAGCGCCTATGAGTGAGCCCAATTGGCCGAGATACAGAGCCTAGTATGGCCGAGCGCATATGAGCGAGCCTACTACAGCAGAGCAGTTATATATTTACCGAGCCTTATAGGGCAGGACAACTATTTTACTTACTATATTTAGACAGTTGAGTCAGTATCAGTAGGTAAGCATATCTTCAGATTATCTTTGAATCCAAGTTACTTCAGTTATTATATTATTAGTTCAGTTTTAGCTTTCAGTTATTTTATCGCCTTTCATACTCTGTACATTATTTCGTACTGACATCCCTTTTTTTGGGGACGTTGCATTACATGCGTGCAGTTTAGATAGATAGACGGGTAGACCTCATCAGTAGGTGTTGCCGGAGTTCAGCTTTATCGGTAAGCTCCACGTCCTTCAGAGTTGCTGTGTCAAGACGTTTTGTGTACATCTTGTGTATATATGTATATAGGATATGGGTAGGTCAGGGCCATGTTCCGATCACGGTACATCCAGTAGTAAAGGCTTATAGACATATCCTGTCAGTTAGTGCAGTATGTTCGGCTTGTATGCCTTGTATGTATATTTATGTTGGTTTGTCAGCTGTAGTAGCTATGACGACATTACCGACCCGGCTTTATATTGATGTTTAGCCAGCGTTAGTTTCCATTCAGTTTAATATTTTGCTTCGCATCTTGTCTTTCCATGTAGTCCATGGCTGAAGTATGACATCATATGTTCAGAGTCCCTTAGTCGCAAGTTGGTACGCAAGGACAGGTGAGGCACCAGGTGCCGGTCTCGCCCCCTCCAGGTTCGGGGCGTGATAAAAGTGGTATCAGAGTAGTTCTGTCCTAGGGAGTCTACAAGTCGTGTCTAGTAGGGTCTTGTTTATAGATGTGTTGTGCACCACTTTATATAAGCAGGGGACTACAGGGCATTTAGGAATAGGTTACCCTTCTTTTAAATAAAAATCGTGTTGCAGAACTGCGTTATAGGAAATTTGAGTTGAACTTACGTGTTGGCGTCTGTATGCACAGAAAACGGTGACTAGGAAGACTACGGCTAGCCAGAGGAGAGATATAGCAATAGGTGAGGGGACTAGCAGGGTACCCCTAGTAGATGGGGCCTAATCGGAGGCCTAGGGAGAGACCCCTACTTAGCCATTACCGGCTCCTCCACCACCTGAGGAGATTCCTAGGAGACCGCACATCTAGTTCCCCCTCTACTTCCATCAGATTAGGACTTGAGGAATGTGGTGCATTTGTTGACAAAGTTGGTAGCTACCCAGCAACAGGCTAGGACATCCGCTAGTGCAGGATCGTCTGAGGGGTCTGGGAGTTCAAGGGTCCGAGAGGTTATTGCTTCAATCCCCTCAGAGTTGATGGGGACAGATCAGAGGTAGGACCCGCAGGATTTCATAGATCAGATCCACATGATCTTTCGGGTTATGCATGCCACGGAAAAAAGAGCCGGTTGAGCAAGCAGCTTTTCGACTCCGAGATATAGCCATCTTTTGGTACGAGGGATGGGAAAGGTCCAGGGGAAGTGATGCACCTCCAGCTATTTGGGAGATTTTTGGGATGCCTTCCTATATCAACACTTACCGCGGGAGATCTAACAGGCTCGAGTCAATCCATATTTAGCCCTCAAGCAGGGCAATTCGAGTTTTCGAGAGTATAGTCTCCATTTTGACTTATTGGCTAGATATGCACCATCCATAGTTGCTACTATGCGGGACAAGATTCACAGGTTTATAGCAGTGTTGGCCCCAGAGTTGACTGAGGCATATGCCACTGTTGCATTGCAGGATAGTATGGATATCTCCTGGATTCAGGCGTTCGCCCAGAATATAGAAAGGGGTAGGTGTCAGTGGTAGGGTACAGAGAGGACTGAGTCAGGATAGCGTAAGAGGATGAGGTTTGCAAGGTCTCAGGAGCAGCCTCAGGGTAGTTATAGGCACTGGTACTTCGAATGGCCACCTAGGCCTCTGCCAGCTCAGTGACGAGGTTACAAGTATGACCGCTATACTCAGTCAGGACTAGTTGAGAGCTCACGGGCGTCAGGTTTGCAGCGATTGCGAGGTTCAGGACAGACATGACCATTTCCACCGTAGTGTGACATCTGTGGTAGAGGACACTTGGGTCAATGCCAAGCCAGTTCTTATGCTTGTTATACATGTGGATTTTCGGGGCATATGATGTGAGATTGCCCAAATAGAGATTCTGGGGGTATGGCACAACTAGCAAATTCAACAATAGGATCATCTATGTCTGTGCATCCTTCAAGGCGCGAGTCTCAGTCTTCGGCTGGTAGAGGTCGAGGCAGAGGTAATGGTTTCAGTTCAGGTGGTAACCAGAATCGTAGCTATGCCTTAGCGAGTCGACAGGACCAGGAGTCTTCACCAGACATTGTGACATGTATGTTAACCATTTTCTCTCACGATGTTTATGCCTTGATAGACCTAGGATCTACTGTATCATGTATTACCCCCATTTGTCGCGGGGAAGCTTGGTATAATTTCTGAAATACTAAGTGACCTTTTTGCAGTATCTACCTCGTTCAGAGAATCGATTATTGCTAGACGAGTTTACCGAGGTTATACGGTGATAGTTTGTGGTCGTCAAACCTCAGTCGACCTAGTTGAGCTAGAGATGTTGGATTTTGATGCTATCAGGGGCATGGACTGGTTGGCAGCTTGCTATGCCATAGCTTGTTGTCGAGCAAACACAACCAAATTTCATTTTCCGAGTGAGACAGTCCTTGAATTGGTAGGTAATACAGTGACACGCAGAGGTTGGTTTATTTCTTATCTGAAGGCGAGGAAAATGATCGCAAAAGGGTGCATTTATCATATTGTGCGAGTTAGAGATGCAGATGCTGAGATACCTACACTTCAGTCTATTCCAGTAGTCAAAGAGTATGTAGATGTATTTCCAGATGAAATTCCAGGTATTCCTCTAGAGCGAGAGATTGATTTTAGCATTGATTTGCTTTCGGAAACTCAACCAATATCCATCCCTCCGTATAGAATGGCACATGCCAAATTGAAGGAGTTGAAGGAGAAGTTAAAATATTTGCTGGAGAAAAGTTTCATCAAGAAAAGTATCTCACCTTGGGGTGCACCGGTACTGTTTGTACGAAAGAAAGACGGCTCGCTGAGGATGTGCATCGATTATAGGCAGTTGAACAAGGTAACTATTAAGAATAAGCATCCACTTCCAAGGATAGATGACTTGTTTGATCAGTTGCAAGGGGCTAGATGTTGTTCGAAGATAGCTTTGAGTTTGGGGTACCACCAGGTTAGAGTTTGGGAAAAAGATATTCCCAAGACAGCCTTCAAGACCCGATATGGCCATTTCAAGTTCCTTGTCATTTCCTTTGGGTTGACGAATGCACCTGTCGTATTTATGGATTTGATGAATAGCCTATTCCAGCCATTTTTAGATCTGTTCATGATAGTATTTATTGATTATATTATAGTTTATTCACGTTCAGAGGCTGAGCATGCGGACCACCTGCGAGCAGTACTCCAAACCCTCCATGATAGTAAATTATATGCTAAGTTTTCTAAATGTGAGTTCTGGTTGAAGTCTGTAGCATTCTTGGGGCACATTTTATCCGATGGAGGTATAAAGGTAGACACCTAGAAGATTGAGGCTGTGAAATCTTGGCCTAGACCTACCACTCTGACAGAGGTTCATAGCTTTCTAGACTTAGCAAGACACTACCAGAGGTTCGTAGAGGGTTTTAATTCCCTTTTAGCACCATTAACGAAGTTGACGCATAAAGCAACTAAGTTTCAGTGGACAGATGCTTGTGAGTAGAGTTTCCTGGAGCTTAAGAACAGGTTGACCTCAACGCCAGTTCTAGCACTTCTAAAGGGTCTAGATGGTTATGCCATATATTGTGATGCCTCAGGTGCCGGGTTAGGATATGTCTTGATGTAACATGGGAAAGTCATTGTGTATGCTTCAAGGTTGTTAAGGAAGCACGAGCAGAATAATCCGACCCACGACCTCGAATTAGCTGCAGTTGTCCATGCACTTAAGATATGGCGACATTATTTTTATGGTGTTCATGTTGATGTATTCACATATCATAAAAGCCTGCAATATATCTTCAAGCAGATAAAATTGAATTTGCGATAGAGGCGATGGCTTGGGTTATTGAAAGATTGCAATGTGAACATTCTCTACCATCCTGGCCAAGCTAATGTGGTAGCATATGCCTTAAGTCACCGATCTATGGGTAGCTTAGCACATGTAGAGGTCGAGAACATCAACTAGAGAGATTTATCAATTGGCTTGTTTGGGGGTTCGGTTAGTAGACTTTGGCAATGCTGGAGTTGTACTCCAAAATACTGCAAAATCATTTCTCATAGTTGAAGTAAAGGAGAGGCAGTACGAGGACCCAGAGTTGGTCGAGTTGAGAAATCGAGTTCCGTAACTGAAGAAGTCGTTGTTAGAGCTCAAGGGAGATGGAGTTCTTAGATATAGGGGTCGTTTGTGTGTTCCAGATGTGGCGGGGCTACGATACATGATTATGTCATAGGCACATTATTCGTGGTACTCCATTTATCCTGGGTCGACGAAGCTGTATAATGAAATTAAGGATGTGTACTAGTGGAACGATATGAAGAAGATCATTGTTGAGTTTGTCGCTCAGTGTCCTAGTTTCCAGTAGGTGAAGGTAGAGCAATAGAAGCCCGGAGGGCTAATGCAGACCATAGAGATCCCGACGTGGAAATGGGAGGCGATAAACATGGACTTTATCATTGGTTTACCTTGTTCTTATCATAAGTTCAATTCCATATGGGTGATAGTCGATAGGCTCACAAAATTAGCTCATTTCCCACCGTTCAGATCTACATATACACAAGAAGACTATACAAAGTTATATATTAAGGAGATAGTGTGGCTACATGGGGTACCAGTATCTATTATGTCTGACTGTGGGGCCCAGTTTACAACACATTTTTGGAGGTCATTTCAGAATGGTCTAGGGAGTCGGGTGAATCTCAACACACCTTTTCATCCGCAGATTGATGGACAAGTCGAGCGCACAACTGAGTCGCTCGAGGATATGTTACGAGCATGTGTGTTGGATTTTAAAAGAAGTTGGGATAAACATCTACCTCTAATCGAGTTTGCGTATAATAACATTTACCACTCTGTTATCAAGATGGATCCATACGAGACTTTGTATGGGTGTAAGTGAAGATCTCTTATAGGGTGGTTTGATGTTGGAGAATCTGGGTTACATGGGCCATACCTAGTTTAACAGGCCGTAGAGAAAGTAAAGCTTACTCGGGAGCGACTGTTGACAGCCTAGAGTCATCAGAAGTCATATTCTGACGTGCGACGACGAGACTTAGAGTTTGGGGTTAATGACTGGGTATTCCTAAAGGTGTCACCTATGAATGGCGTGATGAGGTTTGGCAAGAAAGGCAAGCTTAGCCCACGGTATATTGGGCCTTATAGGATCATTCAGAGAGTGGGCCAAGTAGCTTATAAGTTAGAATTGCCATCAGAATTGGAGTCTGTCCATCCAATTTTTCACGTATCTATGTTACGGAAGTGCATTGGCGATCCTACCCAGGTGGTGCCCACGGATGATGTACAGATTACAAAGGACTTGTCATACGAGAAAATTTGGGTGCCATCCTAGACCGACAAATCCGCAAGCTACAAAATAAGGAGGTAGCCTCCGTGAAGGTTCTATGGAGAAGCAAGAATGTGAAAGAGATGACGTGGGAAGCGGAGGAAGAAATGAAGTCCAAATACCCCCACCTATTTCAAACTGAAGATATGGCTCGAGGTGGGATACCTCAGCACAACTCTATTTAGGACAGTAGGTCATCAAGTAAGCTCTTATTATTGATTTTCATAATTTACAATGGACAACTTTGTAAAGCCAAGTGTTGCTATTTATAGACATTGGCCATGTGTGGCATGTATAATATGTTTTCTTGCTGCGTACGGGTTGGTTTTCATATAATGTACAGAAGAGACTCTGGTTAAAATTTTCCCAAAGTCTTTAAGAATAAACATTCGAGGAAGAACGTTTCAAAGAGGGGAAATTTTCTTGAGATTATAAGAAATGATGCTATTTATAACAAGCAATAAGTAAGTGCTGTGAAATATAATGAGTTAATTAATCAAAGAAAATGAGTTTCGTTGAAGATTGTTGATTTGGGATAAATACGGTCCGAGCTATAATACCTGGTATTTATGGACTAGTGTCATACAAGATACTATATGACCATGATAATATGATGTATGAAGAGTAATAAAAATGATTAATATTTTAAGTAATTTGAGATAATTCTTAATTTTGTGGATAGTTGGGTAATTAAGGATTTTTAATGAGAGATTAATTATAATCTTGGGATAATTAATGATATTGGATGGCTTAACCCCACAAAAATGTGGCAGCATCCCCTATCACTCTTAAAGTGACTATTACGTCTTACATAGGTGGCAAATTTAGAGGATTAAGTGGCTTACTCATCTACTAAGTGGGCCACACCCACTAAAGGCTTAAACATGAGATGCCATCTTACTATGAGTTTCTAAACGTGAGATGCTATCTTATTAGGAGTCTCTAAAGACTTAAATGTGAGTTTCTAAAGGCTTAACGTGAATTTCTTCAAATGAATTCATGTGTTCATTACAAATCAAATGGAATCTCTTATAGAGAGTAGCCGATCGTGAATTCTTCAAAGAGCAAAACAATTCCATACCAATATTAGATAGTGTTGGTTGTTGATTCTGTAAAGCGTGAATTGCAAATTCTAAGAGAATCGGTTTAGGTATGTTAAGCTAAGTCATTCCTTCATTTTGGCATGATCTCGTAATTACATGTGTTTGATAACGAGGCATAAAAAAAGTTCATACTCCCGAATTTATATACATTATCGTAGTCTCATAAGTTACAGTATTCTCCCTTATCGGGAATTTATATTCAATTAAGTATCCTTCCAGTCAAGAGAGAAGAGGTTCTATATATATATATATATATATATATATATATACACACACTATTACAGTATTTTCACCGCCATCGAGCTATAATCGGTGGACATGCCCCTATTAGGCAACCTCTGATCAAATGTTAAGTTATATACTGAGCCTGCTATGGTCGAGCGCCTATGAGCGAGCCCAGTTTTCCGAGATACAGATCCTAGTATGGCCAAGCGCCTAAGAGCGAGCCTACTATGACAGAGCAATTATATATACACCGAGCCTTATAGGGGCGAACAACTAGTTTACTTACTATATTGAGAAAGTTGAGTAAGTATCAGCAGGTAAGCATATCTTCAGATTATCTTTGAATCCTGGTTACTTCAGTTATTGTATTATCAGTTCACTTTCAGCTTTCAGTTATTTATTACCTTGCATACTTGGTACATTATTTCGTACTAACGTCCCTTTTTTTGGGGACACTGCATTTCATGCAAGGAGGTTTAGACAGACAGATGGGTTGACCTCCTCAGTAAGTTTTTCCGGAGTTCAGCTTTATCGGTAAGCTCCATGTCTTTCGGAGTTGTCGGGTCTAGAATATTTGTGTTCATCTTGTGTATATATGTATATAGGATATGGGTAGGTCGGGGCCATGTTACGATCATGGTACATCCAGCAGTATACGCTTATAGACATATCCTATCAATTAGTGTAGAATGTTAGGCTTGTAGGCCTTGTATGTATACTTTGTTGGTTTGTAAGTTGTATTAGTTATGACGTCCTTATCGTCCCAGCTTTATATTGATGTTTAGCCAGCGTTAGTTTCCATTCAGTTTTACATTCTGCTTCGCATGTTGTCTTGCCATGTGGCCCATGGACGAAGTATGACATTATATGTTCGGAGTCCCTTAGTCGCAAGTTGGTACGCAAGGATAGGTGAGGCACCGGGTGCCGGTCTTGCCCCCCCCCCCCAAGTTTGGGGCGTGACATATATATAAGAAAAACAAAAGATCTTTCTTGATCAATCCCTTTTCCCCTCATTCTTCAAGAATGTCATAATAGATATGAGACTGCATACCTTTGCTTCTCGAACTAGGACTGCACTTATCACTACTTCTGAGACGACGAGTTTGAGTACATTAAAGAATCTGTGGCACTTGTCGGACGATCTGGAGATGAACATGGATAAGGCGACAATTAAACCTGTCAGTCGCTTGAATTTGTTTTTGGTAGTGAGGTGCTATGATATCTTGTCGATGGACTTAATTTGATATAGGTTTACCTCGATTCTGCACTATGATACTAGGAAGCCCATATATTTACCCGAGGTCATGCCAAACGCACATTTCTCAGGGTTTAATTTAATACCATACCTCCTCAAGATTTTGAATATTTCCTTTATGTGGTCGATGTGATCCTCGTCCCTAAAGGATTTGACTAACATATCGTCTATGTATACTTTCATGGTCTTACCGAACTGGTTTTTGAACATCTTTGTGACCACCTTTTGATAGGTAGCCTCCGCATTCTTTAACCCGAATAGCATGACCCTGTAGCAGTACGTTCCTCTATGAATGATGAATGTAATTTTCTCCTAGTTGTCCTTCTCCATTATCATTTGGTTTTAGCTTGAGTAAGCGCCCAGGAAGCTCACCACTTCATGTCTTTTTGTGGTGTCGATGAGCTGATCGATACGTGGTAATGGGAACGAATCCTTCAGACAGTCTTTGTTCAGATCAGTGAAGTCCACAAACATTCTCCACTTCTCGTTCTTCTTTTTGACCATTACCATGTTAGCTATCCATATGGGGTACTTCGTCTCCTTAATAGAGCCATTGGCCAACAATTTCTCCACTTCATCGTGGACGGCCTCGTTGATGGCGTGGTTGGACATTCATCGAACGTGCCCTACTGGAGGGTAGTAGGGGTCGACAGTTAACTTGTGTGTGGCTATCTCTTTAGGTATTCCTGGCATATATGCATGGCTAAAAGCGAACAAATCTGCATTAGCTATTAAGAATTGACTAAACTTACCTAGATCTTTGAGTTTGCAGCCTGTATAGGCTTTTTTATTGGGGTTGCTTGGATCTAGCTGGATGAAATCGAGGTCTTCTATGGTCGATCCTGCAGCTTCGTCCATTTCTGGATCGATAATGGTTTCCTTGGCTTTAACTTGTAGGGACCTCGTCCATGCTGATTGCTATTTTTTTTTCAATTTCTATCTTTTGTTGAGTAGTCGTACTATCGAGGGCGACCCGAAGGCATTTCCTTGATGTGCGTTGTACGTCGCGTATGCTGAATATTCCAAAGGGAGTTGGGAACTTGATCGCTTGATACTGGCTAGAAGGGATTGCCCTCATAGGATGTATCCACGGTCGACCTACGATGGAGTTGTACGTTGTGTCCTGGCCCAAGATGTGGAAAGTGGTCTCCAGCATCACCCCGCTGGTGAGGACAAGGAGTGGGATCTCGCTCGAAGTTTGTTCAACTACATTATTAAAATTGGCTAGTGTGATACAGCGCGGCACTATGATCATGTTAATGGTATGAGCGGGAGACGTCGGCTTAGGCGAGCTTGGGCATTCTCTCCCTTTTGCCAAATTGTTCTCGCCTTTGTCACTGAGCCGCTCCTTGAGATGCCCTTGTTGTAGCAGAGTCTCCGCCTCTAATAATAGAGTGTTGCAGTCCTTGATCTTGTGTCCTCAGTCCTAGTGGAATTCACATAAGGCATCCTCTTTCTTGTGTTCGGATCAGACCTCATCTTTAATGTCATCTTCACCTTAGTCTGAGCTTCTCGAGTGCGTAGACCACCTTTGTAGGTGACAAACAAAAATTGTGAGAAGATAGTAAGGGGATCATACCTCTATCATTTTTGTGGATGTATGATCTTGTCCTAGATGGGTCGTCTTCACAGAAGAAGTTGGGATGGGTGATCTGATATAAGATTGATGTCCATCTCTGCCTGATCGTGGCATCGAAGGGTCTCTCTTTTTGTTTTCCATGTGTTCCCTTTTGGGTTCAGATTGCATTAAAGTGAGTCATCAGGTTGTCCCATTGAGGTCTTCATCATCCACTCTGATCTCGACACAATAGGCATTGTGGATTTCATCCCAGGTAGCTGGTGGGTACTTCATCAATTGGCTCAATAGCTTTCTGTTCGCCTTTGAACCTTCTCTGTTTAGCCTGTTCTGGAAAGTTGCAATGGCCATTCCTTCGGAGACACTTGGTAAGGAAATTCTTACCATGTCGAACCAAGCTAAGAAGTCCCTCAGTCCTTCCCCTGGGGATTTCCTGATTGTGAAGATATCATTTACCCTTTTTTTAGCTTTCTTGGCTCTGACATGCGCCGTTACGAAATTGTCTTCCATCTCTTCCAATGTTTTAATGGAATAGGCCGACAACTGTGAATACCATGTCAACGCTCGTCCTGTAAGGGTTTTACTGAATTTGTTTCACAAGATGAAGGACACATGTTCTTTGGTGAGGTCATTGCCTTTCACTAAAATGACGTAATGGGTCACATGATCCTCGGGATCAATTGTCCCATCATAGATTTTGAGGTACGGGGCATTTTTAAGAGTTTTTGGTATGGCATGAGGAGTTGCTTCCTCCATGTACGATTGCTCCACAAATATGTCAGCGTCTCTTTTTGGTAACAATTTAGGGGCACTTGGTATCCAGTCTACCCGTTCTTGATGCTCCTTCATCTGTTCTCTAAGCGTCATGTGATCGTTCTCCATTTCTTCCATTCTCTTTAACACGCAGCGAGGATGATATCACCTGCACTGTCAGCAATTATATGTATATTACTTGAAGTAGGAGGGTTCGCTTGGTCGTCTCGGCCCATTCTTATGATAGGTTGTTGGTATCCTTGGGTTTCCAAGGTCGTACACGAGACCTTCTTCCTCATCACGCTGACCAACATTTCAGTTACCCAAGCATTGAGGAGTTGTTTCATAGCGGGTGGTTCTCCTTCTTCCGCTGACCTGGAAGCCTCTTTTCCGTTTGGTTTGGTAGTGCTATAGATGGGTATCGGCGACTTAGCTAATCTTGGGGATGTCATGGGGCTACTTTTTCATCTTGAGTTTCGTACCCTTGATCGATGGCACTCATTAGGTTGAGTGGGACATTGTCTGCTGATCTTGATCCCTTTCCTTGGTCGATCTTTCCCTGGTTATCTGTCATGGAATCTCATTGTGCAAAGAGAAAAAGGATTATTTTACACTAGATTAGGTTAACAAGTTATGACCGTTGTAGATCTGAATGAAAACTGATAGTTCAACTATAAAGTCCCCACAGACGACGCCAAACTGTATGACCCAAAAATTAGATCTAGGTTCGTATTCAATTAGTTTTATAGAAAAATAAGGTTGATCATAGTTGATATCAATATTCAATAGCAAATCTAGAACTTTTAGTATGAATATTTAATGTTTAGTATTAAATAACATTATCTTAGAACAATGATGGAGCAATAAAAACTTACAAACCTAAAAGATAACAATAAATAATAATAAATCACTTTTAAGTAATAAATGAGATAAAGTTCACCAGACAAGGATGCGATCTTCAAATATGCTTTCCGAAAATGATGGACGGTGATAATCAGTTGAATATTCTGATCCATCGATCGGGAGAGAAAAGTAAAAGAAAAGAAGTGTAAAGTTATGCTTTGTTTCTATTCAATAAAGTGAGAATCTTGCACAGAGAATGTTGATGATATTCTTTTCAAAAGGTCTGATCTCCCTTTTTCAAACTAGGTCTCTTCCTATTTATAAGGGTACATGGGTCACAAAACTTTAGATAGTACAACAAAGAGGAATATCTGCTAGAATATTCTCTAATGAATCTAAATCCTAAAGCTAGTGAGGGCAAATGCTCGTCCTTGTCCTCGTATTCTATTAAACCATCTCGACCTTGACAATGATTTATCTTCCTCATCTGACCTCGACCTTTCGGGGTCAAGTTGACACACCACAACCTTCAAAGGCTTTTTCGTCGTGGACGTCAAAGTGTTTACCTCGAAATACGAGTAACAATTAAACTTATAATGTGGTTGCAAGGATACATGATCTGATTCAACGCTAATTGATAAATGACTGAGTGAATAAATGAATTAAATGACTAAAATGAATCAAAATTGTGCCGCTCGCAAGTTGTTGACCTCGATTTGGAATATGCTCGAGATCAAGCGTTAAGAACAACAAGAACAATTAGAACAATAGGAAATTGTAAGCACGTAAAAGAGAGGAACGTTATTATTTCTCAGCAATCGTGTATGTGATTCGTATCATCCTTACAAATGAACATGGTTCCTCTTTATATAGTATAGGAATACCGAATAAGGTATAACTCTAATTTCGGAAATAAAATACATGATTGATATTAATAACCGTTAAGGGTTCTATCAATCCCGATATTCCCACCGAGATTTGTGGTCGATTGCGGATATCTCGTTATTCCTTTATTCGGTATCGATCTTGCCCGATATCGATCCTTCAGACTCTGTGTTCTTCGAGATCGAACTTGCTTCGATATGGACTTAATCTCGAGGTAGACCTTCGAGCCCATTGTGTACGACTAAAATTGGGGGGATCAATTTTATGAGTGTTGATACCCAATTTTTTCTCAAATTATTTTCAAAATTACATATAAGCTTCCAAAATTACTCTTAGTAATAATGAGTATTTTTCCTTATTTTTCCATATTTTATTTAAATTATTTCCCTGTTTATTTATTATTTTCATATTTAAATAATTCATAAATTATGCTATAAATAATTTCAAAAATATTTCTCAGCTCAGTATGTTATTTATAATCATGTTTTATATATTAAAATCCAATTATTTCACAAATTAGCCAATTGAGTCTTCTTTAATTTCAATTACAATAATTTTGCAATTATGGCCCAATTGGACATTTTGTATTTTTTTAATTCGAAATTTATGCATCTTTACACTTAATATTATCCAATTACTGTAATTCTACCTATTTTAGCTTAATTTTATTTTTATATAATTATTGGCTATTTAAAGTAATTAATTACCTACTTAATTGGGTATTTTGCAATTAGCCACATCTATTTAAATCATAGCCACATTTTAAACCCATTTAACCCAACCCATCTGACCCTATTTAACCCAATACCCAACCCATTTAACCAATATATCAACCCAGCCCAAATCATTTCTTTACCCGGCTCAACTTCCAGTTGATCTGAGCCGTTGATCAAATGAGATCAACGACCCAAATATCTTCTTACCATAATTAAACCAAACAACCCCCCGATCCCTCAGCCTTCGAGACTGACTGTCTCTCTATTCTCGTCTTTTTCCCTCTCCCTTCTCTCAAGAACCTTCAGGTTCACCTCCTTCTCCGATGAAGCTTATCTCCTCTTCGGCCACCTCCGACCACCTCCGACCACCGTCCTTTCGACTACCAGCCGCGTTAACGCCTCCTTGCTCCGGCTTACTCCGTATCTGAGACCCTTTAAGAGTTTCGACCATGCCAGACGGCCACTGGAGCTCCTGCTTGGGTTGTTTCTAGCCTCTCTTCGGCGGGGTTTTGACTCGATTGTGCCATAACCACCATCATTCCAGAGTTTCACGGCAGGTTCTCCTATTTTTCTCTGGGTTCTTATGAAACCCCAATTTTGACCTAAATCTCTTAAATCTCTGTATTTTTAACGATTTAAACTCATTCTCTCATATTTTTCACTATTTTCAACTCGATCTTTACGATTCTTCAGTTTTTAAACGTTTTGTTTCCTTTGAAATTAGGGTTTTCTATGAATCTTTCTACACTAGTTTAAACTGGTTTCTTCTTTATGCTTGAACTCTTCCTTTGCTTAGCTCTATTGTTTTCACTCTCTTACCGCTTTTTAACTTGCCTATGTTGAAAAGCCCAAATTTGTTTTAGACCGTTGTGTTTGGTTCTTCCTACTGCCTGATTCTTGTTAAGTTTTCTATGATTATCATGCTTCGAATGATTCTTTAGTTTGTTTGTGGCATCTCTGTGTGATTATATTCATTTGTTGTTCATCTCTCGCCTCTTTGTGTCAACATTGCTAGACCTGTCTATTTGCTACTGTTATTTGCCTTCTCAATTTAAATGTTGAAGCATGGTATAGTAATCCCCTCTTGACTGACTCTGATTCCCTTATTTGATGGTTTCCTGTAAAACGCTAGGGTGTTACTTGAATGTGTAAGCTGATTGATTTGCCGTCTCATCTCATTCTACTAACTCACTCCTTAATTGGAGTTTTTTGAACTTGGTCTTAATTGTTTACCTTATTGCTTGGTAAACATGATTTTCTTTCCTTGTTGATTATTGACTGATCTTACTCTGCCTTATATAACTATGTATTGTTACCATTTGAATTTGAATCCCTTAACTTAAGGGAGTGAATTGTCTTGATTCCTTAGTTAATTGATTTCGAGTTTCTCTGTTACTTAACATGCTTGGATTCATTCCTTATTTAAGTATGATACTGATTTTCCTTTACCTTATGTGGCTATATTGTCTTACCATTTTTGAGTTTGAATACCTTGACTTAAGGGAACCGTGTATTTACTTACACTAATTGATTCTGCCTTCCAATTCTTTCCTTATTTGAGCACCTGTTTCCAACTATAAATACTTATGCTCTTTCATTAAACAAGGGGAACATGAATACTATTCTAAGCTCTCTCTTGTGCTAGAATTCTTTCTCTCTTTCTTTGCTCTACTATTTTTCTCTCTGCTCTTGTCTATTGTTAGCCGGCTATAAGCCAAGGCTAACATTGTGCTCGCACTCTGCTTTTGCATTCTGCTTTGCTCTTTTTCTAACTGGTATGTTCTAATTAAATTCCAAGTCTCAAACCAATGTGTTTATTATTGTTTCAATTTGTCATCCTCCTGATTTTCTTCTACTTGTGCTTCTACTGTTCAACTTGCAGTTAAGTCTCTTGTTTATCTTTCAGTACTCACCATGCTTCATCTCTTTAAGATTTACATCCTAATGCTTCTAGGATTGTTTTTTATTCATGATTTGTACCTGTTATGCCTGTATCCTGTTACTGTCTATTGTCATGTTTAAACTTGGCCATTTCTTGATTCCCTGAACCTTTCTGATTTGTGTAATCATGTTTGAACAATTCTATTTAATCCATGTATCAGTTCCTGATCTATTTGTCCCCTCTCCCATCGTCCCTGTGTGAAATCATGTAGTGTTGAACTTGTTGATTGGTCTGGTACTTCTGTTTGTTTTTCAAAAGCTAATCTTTCAAAACAACTCTCCAGTTTTGTAAACTCTTTTCATCTACAAACCTTTCTCTCTTTCTAGCACTTCACACTACTCCTAGAACTTAGGTTCTACCCCCTCAGTGTAAGCATTGCTTAGGGAATCTTGAGTTCCCTCTGAACTTTGACACACTGAGGCTGGTAATTCCACACTGCACATGCTCAACTTTGGAAAATATGTCTGGGTGCTGGTATTGGCCAGGGACCCACGAGGTTCTTAGGGAGCTTTGCCGCACCCGGACCATTAAAGGCTGTGAAACTCGAAAGGATTGAGGTTAGGAGATATGGGCCGGCTTGGAGGCTCCCTATAGAATTAGCTTCTTATTTTCCTTTAAGTGATGTAATTTATTATTCTTGGTTTGTAATAATTTGTAAACGAATAATTGGGGCTGGATAGTGGATATGGGAAGGGATTATGCATGTTTAGTATAGTAACGGATAGAAATCATGACTATATGATTTATTTCCCTATGTGTGCAATAGTATCCTGTTTAGAACATGCATATCATGCAATAGAAATCATGTTTAGGTTCTTTATTTTAGCATATCTATTATGTTCCTGTTCACAGTTAATAATTTCTACAAGTGATATAATGTACGGCTACTGCATTTTCATAAGCATTACATTTAGAAACCATGTCTTTAAGTATCTTTGTGTGCATTAGATATCATGTTCTTTAGGACCTTACCTTTTAGCATGTTTGTTTCAAGTTATATTTTGCTGCACACCTAGTTAGTATGTATCTAATCTGATAATCTCGCTAAAATGTGGTTAAATGGTTTAAAACGCTTCTGCAAGTATATTATCCTGCATATCTTTAAAATCAGAACTAAAGTCTGCATGTTAACCTTCAAAACAAAATAGGCAATGTATACGCCCGCTTAGGCAAACCGTAGGCCCAATACTTATTAAAACCCAATCAATCGTTTTGTGTCCTGTTAGTGTAAAAAAAAATGATCTGTAAAACTAATCAGTCTCTTCTGGAAACCTGAGAACCTCGCTGTGTGTCATTATTTTCACTCCTGCTTGCCCAGCAATTAATAGATTTTCAAAACAAATTCTCCCTTTCACAAGATCACTCTATTTTGTTTGAATCCTTGCTCTATTTTAAAATTATTGGTTCTTGAAGTTGTGCATTCACTCTCTTTTACTGAAAACTACTGGTTCTTGCTTTATTTTTGAGTTATTGGATTTCAAAGTAAGTCACTCCTGTTCGAAGTTACTTTGCTTTATTTAAAAAATCTCGCTTTACTTCTGATTACTAATTTTCTAAAAGTTATTCATCCATTTTTACTGAAAACTTCATCGAAACTGCTGTGCACTTTTAAATCCTGCTACCGTCTTTAAATTACTGGATTTCTAATCAATTCCTCTTCTTTAAACTGCTCTGTTTTAACCGAACTTCCTGCTTTATTATTGATTTCCAAAAACCAAAACCGCTGAAACCTATTGATTTCCAACTCAAAAACTCCTATTTTAAATCCTGACTTTGAGACCTTGATTGTGTTTGAGACGTGCTATTTACGTGTTTACTTGTGGAGGGATCTGTGAGCCATTATTTGTCCTTATGTGTTCCCATACGTGTAGTCCTATTTGTTGTTATGTATGTCGCTTAGCATTTTATCCTTTTAAACCTAGGGGTTCAGCCTAGTACTCACCTTGTAGGATTAGTAGTCCTAAATATCCTCCAGGACTTATAGAATGGGACGGGTAATAGCAAGAAATAAGCTTCATGACCGACACACGCGTTTAAATACCTTAACGGGGCGGGAAGGGTAGAATATGGATATGATGACCGATGCACTAATACCACGTGTAGCTCCTCATTGAGGATGTCACATACCGGGTATTGCATGGATGTGATCTGTATTACTTTAAACATAGGACAGTTCTTTTCAAATGTTTATTCTAATGTTTCCCAAAACCTTTAAAGATTTTCATACTTGTTTGAAATCCCCTCTTATATGAACCTTACTTGCTACTTGTTCTCCGTCCAAATTCACAAAACTTCTTGGTTGGGACCCACATTTGTGGATCTTGAGGGTTGCCTAACACCTTCCCCTTGGGATAACCTCAAGCTCTTACCCAATCTCTGGTAATGCAAACTAGTTCATGAGTTATTTACTCTAGGTGCCCTAACGCACCATAAAAATCGATAGGTGGCGACTCTTCCTTAAAACTTTTCCTTTTAAGGAGTTGTCCAGAATGTCATAAACCCGATCTTCGCGTACCTAACCTGTGCGAGGAAAAAAGGGGGGCGCGACAGCATGGCGACTCTGCTGGGGACTTTCCCTAGGCTTATATCATTACAAGTTGCTTTGTGAATTTGGACCTTTAATTTTCATTTAAATGCTTACACCTTTTTCATTCCCTGTTATATGCTGTTAATTGTTTAATTTTTGCGAGTATTTATTTCACATGAACGAAACTGACATATCTTCATGTTTTCTTTGTAACCGCTTTCCATTGTAACTGTTGTATTTCCTTTCTTTACCGCTTTCCTCAACGTGAAAATACATGCATATTTGTTTAAATGATATTTATTGCATATCATGCTCCGCATTCATATTCCACTCGTGCCAAACAAAAATCCTATAGCAACTCTTACAATGAGTGGTTGCGCTATTCCAATATTACTACCCCTTAAATTCGGAAATGCTTATTTGCGGTAAAACTAGTCGATCAGCGGTGCAGTCAACAGTTCCGTGCCTTCCCCCTTGAGTTGTCCGCTCAAGGGTACCGGTCTAAAACCCCATAAAAACCTTACTCTATTGTAATGTTGCGTGCATCATGGTCAAACCTAGCCAGGCTAATGTGTTGTCCGCACCATAGCCTTTATGATAGCCTCTTCCAAAGTCCATTGGGCTTTCCTGGAACCCAAACGGACACCTTCCCGTTCTGTGCATTTATTTGGGGAACTAAATGCTCTTTGCTAATTATTGATGTTAAATAGTCGAGTCCGGTGAGGGTAAGGGTCTATCCCTTTTTGTTTTGCAGAAACGAGGCACGAAGTCCCCATACTCAGCATGATCTAAAATATGCCAAGAGGACCAAGCTTGGAGAAGGTCCTTCTGGGACCCAATTAGGTAGGATTTTCTTTTCCGCTTTACCAATGTTATAAGGCCAATGGCCATTAGTGATTTATTCTCTTGCTTATTGTTTTTGGATTCATCCATTTTTACATCAATAAAATGAGGCATTTAGCATTTCAAGTTCTCCAAACTAATTTGTCTCTAGGCCTACCTCGGGCACAAAGAGGTTCCCCAACTTAGGATGTGTTTTACATTTTCGCATTACGTGTTTAAATTACCGCAATATTCTTTATAATCCTCACTGACTTCCTTACCTTTTGTTTTGTTTTTCTTTATTTATTATTCCCCTCCCTAAAGGTTAGTTCGTGCATTCTGGCATCATCCGCCTACCGCACAAGATCAAAAGTCCCTCCTCCTACTCCTCCTCCTAGTCCTCCCAAAGGAAAAAGCAAGGGTAAAACTAAGATGGCAGATTCAAGCGGCACCAGAAAAGACAACAGGGATGAACAGGTTGAGACCACTGATGGTCGAGGTATTCAGGTTCTGCACGAGGGTATGTCTCCACTGGAAAAGAAACTGCTGAAGTTCCAAGAGGAACTTGACCAAGTCAAGAATTTGGCTCACTTATCACTTTCCCTCAATGTTCCAGACATCCACTTCCCAAATGCTCCAAACCCCACTTTACCACAAAACATCCCTAAACAACCGAATCACCCCAAGGACCCAGTCCCGCCAGCACAATGCAATGCCTGTCACCATAACACTCCACCTCTCTAGGATCAGACAAAAGACCACTTCCAGGCTTACGATAATCCCATTTATGTGGAAACCATGGCTCATTCCACACCGCATACCCCTGAGTCCAACGAGAAGGATAGGCTCATCAACAATCTGGCCGAGGAACTCAAGAAATTGACCAACCGAGTTCAGGGCGTCGAAGGAGTTAAAGGGATTGAGGGGCTGAACTATGAAGATCTTTGCATACAACCTGATGTCGAACTGCCCGAGGGGTACAAACCTCCTAAGTTCGAGATGTTCGATGGTACTGGTGATCCAAGAGTCCATCTGAGGACTTACTGCGACAAATTGGTTGGCGTAGGAAAAGACGAAAGGATCAGCATGAAGCTATTTATGAGGAGTTTGAAGGGAGACGCATTATCTTGGTATATTAACCAAGACCTCAAGAAATGGTCCAACTAGGTAGGGATGGCCACAGACTTCATGGACTGGTTTAGGTTCAACACTGAGAACGCACCAGATGTGTTCTATATTCAGAACTTGAGGAAGAAACCCACATAAACCTTTCCCGAGTATGTTACTCATTGGAGGTCAGAAGCTGCCAAAGTCAGGCCTGCCTTAGAGGAAGAACAGATGAACAAATTCTTTGTTCGGGCTCAGGACCCGCAATACTACGAACGACTGATGATGGTTGAGGGTCAAAAGTTCTCCGACATCATCAAATTGGGAGAGCGGATTGAAGAAGGTATCAATAATGGTATGGTTACTAAGTTTGAAGCTTTGTAGGCCACTAATAAAGCTCTGCAGTCCGGTGGTGTGTCCAGAAAGAAGGATGTGGGATCCGTGATGGTTGCACAACAAGCCAAATCCCCGCCTAAATACCAGGTCTATCATGCACCTCCATTCACAAATCAACCCGTTCCAAATTAACAAGCACCCTCACCTTCATACCAAACTCCACCATCCACGTACCAAGCTCCACCATCCACATATCAACCTACTTCACCCAAATACTCCCAAACCGCCCCCGTCTACAACACCTATAACTCCCAGCCATCTCACTATCAATCGCCCCTTACTCGTCAAAACTTCCCTAGGCCTCGCCCTAACTTTGATCGTCACCCTCCAAAACAATACACCGCCATAGCCGAGCCCATTGACCAGTTGTATGAAAAGCTCAAAGCCACTGGTTATGTCGCACCTATCCCTGCTGTCACCCCTGAGAACTTTTCTCAGTGGGTTAACCCAAACAAATCCTGTGCATACCATTCTGGCATGAAAGAACACACAATCGATGAATGCCACTCTTTGAAGGATACGATACAGACCCTTATTGATAACAAGATTATTGTGGCCAAGGAATCCGCTCCAAACGTCCGTAGCAATCCTTTACCAGACCATAAGGGCGGAGGTATCCATATGATTAAGATAGAAGATGATTGGGATCCCGATGGGTCAATCGGGTTGATCAAATAGGGCAATGACCCAAAGAAACCTGTGGTTACTCTCAACCCGATCATAGTCCAGATTCAACTATCTGAGAATGCTGAGGTGAATATGTCTATCCCACTTGAGTTTGAAGCAGCACCGCCGGCAAAGGCACCAGTGCCAGTTGAGGTTGATTTCATGTCTCCGACAAATGCACTCGCACCCTTCGAGGTCGCAGTCTTGCCACCCAAAGTTTGTGTGCCATTTGAAGTAAGGATAGCCGTGCCAATCCCAGCGGCGATGTAAACCACACCACCTTTCTACTCAGATGCTATCCCTTGGGATTATATAGCTGAGGCGAGAAGGAAAAGTAAAAGCAGGTCTGAAGAAGCCATCACATCACAGGGTATGACGAGAACTAGTAGAGTCTATACCCCTGAGCATCTGGCCGATTCAAGCAAGCAGGCTGCCAACTGGCCTCCCATCATTGAGACAGGCTCAGATGATCTTTGGAGGAAAGTACAGGCTAAAGAATATTCGATCATCGACCAACTGAACAAGACACCAGCATAGATATCCATTCTCTCTCTGCTGCAAAACTCTGAGACACACATAAATGCTTTGCTAAGAGTGTTGAGTGAAGCCTATGTACCGAACAACATCACTAGCGGGGAAATGGCCAACATGGTAGGACGAGTACTGGAAAGACACAAAATCACTTTTCACGAAGACGAGTTTCCAGATGAGGGATTAGGACATAACAAGGCTTTGCACTTCACTGTGCAATGCGAAGATTACTTCATAACCAGGATTCTTGTCGACGGAGGGTCCAGTCTTAACATATGTCCGCTGATAACACTCAAGAAGTTGGGCAAGGGAATACATGAGATAAAGGATGGAGCGATCAACGTGAAGGCCTTTGACGGTTCTCAAAGGTCTACCATTGGGGAGATCAGTCTATGTCTGCAGATGGGACCGACTTGGTTCGAGGTGGACTTTCAGGTGATAGATGTGCCGACATCTTACAATCTGCTGCTAGGACGGCCCTGGAGTCCATGCTTCTAGGGCTATAGCATCAACACTGCATCAGGCGGTAAAATTCGAATGGAACCATCAAGAGATGATCATCCACGGCGATGGTAGCAACCCTATTTTCAATCGCCAGACTATCCCTGTAATTGATGGAAAGAGAAAACTGGGTGGAGGAACTTATCACCATATCGAGCGGGTCAATGATGTCGACAAGGACAAATGGTGGGATAGCAAGATCGAGAGTATCTTGAATTGGGGAGGATATGAGCCAGGCAAAGGGCTCGGTAAGAACCTCCAAGGGATCATGATACCCATCAAGATCAAGAAACATGGTACCACTTTCGGCCTGGGGTATGAGTATACATGGGAAGAATCCAAAAACTGGTCGCCCCGTGGCGCGGTCACTATTACCCCTTGGAGCAACCAATACCTCATTTGGAGCAGACTTTCCAGCAGGTTGATATTATCTATGGGTCCGACGAAGAAGAAGCACTGGCGGCAATGAGGGACTTGTTTCTAGATGACGGGGACATGGATTGTTGTGTTGTTCTCGAGGAGGAAGGGGAGGAAGAACCTTCCATACAGGAAATGAGCAGAGAAGCTCGTCTCAAGAACTGGTCCATCCGTACGACCAAAGCCCGTCGAGCCTCGGGGTAGCAAGGCTAATGAACAAGCACTATTTACTGTTTATTAAATGAATTTCTTTCCTTTCCTGCATTTTCAATTCCTTCAATAAGATCTTCAATGTTCAAAACAATTATTCGTTGTATCAAAGCATTTCCAATCTCCTTATGAATATCATATTTATTTGCTACTGTTTTCTCCCATTACTTTATCTATACAACATTATTATTACTTATCTTGATGAACCGATGACTGTGACGTGCAATGAGACAACGCAACAAACGAACATTGATTCAGAGGAAGATGATATACCCGACGAGATTCTCAAGGAAATTGAGAACTTCGAGAACAAACCTAAGTCCAACTTGGACGAGACGGAAATTATCAATCTGGGGGATTCAGAGAACGTCAAAGAAACATGCATCAACATTCATCTGTCGTCATCAGAAAAGAAAGAATACACAAAGTTTCTAAAGGAGTACGAGGACATATTCGCCTGGTCATATGATGACATGACTGGCCTCAGCACATCTATTGTGGCCCACAAATTGCCAACCGATCCAACATGCCCACCGGTAAAGCAAAAGCTCAGGAAGTTCAAACTAGACATGAGTTTGAAAATCAAGGAAGAAGTTACCAAGCAGATCAACGCCAAAGTTCTCCGGGTAGTTGAGTACCCGACATGGTTAGCTAACATTGTACCTGTGCCGAAGAAGGACGGGAAGGTCAGAGTCTGTGTCGACTACCGGGATCTCAACCGAGCCAGTCCGAAAGACGACTTCCCTTTTCCAAATATACACATTCCGATTGACAACTGCGCCAAACATGAGCTACAGTCATTCGTAGATTGCTTCGCTGGTTATCATCAAATTTGGATGGACGAAGAAGATGCTGAGAAAACGACATTCATTACGTCGTGGGGAGTATACTGTTACAAGATGATGCCATTCAGCTTGAAGAATGCAGGGGCCACCTACATGAGGGCTATGGCTACTATATTCCACGACATGATTCATAAAGAGATTGAGGTGTATGTGGACGACGTTATTATCAAGTCGAAGAAAGCTGCTGATCACATGGAGGATTTGAGGAAGTTCTTCAACAAGTTAAGAAAATACAATCTGAAACTGAACCCTGCGAAGTGTGCATTCGGGGTTCCTGCTGGGAAATTACTGGGGTTCATTGTAAGCCACCGGGGAATAGAATTGGATCCATCCAAAGTCAAGGCCATTCAGGAATTGCCACCGCCGAAGAACAAGAAGGATGTTATGAGTTTCCTGGGGAGACTTAATTACATTAGTCGATTCATAGCACAATCCACAGTCATTTGTGAACCAATCTTCAAGATGCTAAAGAAGGATGCCGCAACCAAGTGGACCGAAGATTGTCAAAAGGCCTTCGACAGAATGAAGGAGTACCACTCAACACCACCAGTCCTGGTACTACCCGAGCCAGGCAGACCTCTGTTACTCTACCTTGCAGTGTTAGACGGAGCTTTCGGTTGCGTTCTTGGGCAACATGATGAAACGGGAAGAAAGGAGCAAGCAATCTACTACCTCAGCAAGAAGTTCACTCCGTATGAGGCCCGATATTCTTTATTAGAGCGCACTTGCTGTGCTTTGACTTGGGTCGCCAGAAGTTAAGGCATTACTTCTGTGCCTACCCCACATATCTCATATCCAGGATGGATCCACTAAAGTACATCTTTCAGAAGCCCATGCCCACTAGCAAGCTAGCCAAGTGGCAAATCCTGCTGAGCGAGTTCGACATTATTTACATAACTCAAAAGGCTGCGAAAGGACAGACACTAGCAGATCATCTTGCTGAAAATCCTGTGGATGGAGAATACGAACCACTGAAAACGTATTTTCCGGATGAAGAGGTATCATTCGTAGGAGAAGACATTGCAGAATCCTACGACGGTTGGAGGATGTTCTTTGATGGAGCTGCAAACTTCAAAGGGGTCGGTATTGGGGCAGTCCTGATATCAGAAACCAGTCAACATTATCCGGTATCCGCAAAACTCAGATTTCCCTGCACCAACAATATGGCTGAATATGAGGCCTGCATCTTAGGGCTCAACATGGCCATCGACATGAACGTCCAGGAGTTGTTAGTGATTGGTGACTCAGACTTACTGGTACACCAGGTATAAGGAGAATGGGCGACCAAGAATTCCAAAATATTTCCATATCTACATCATGTACAGGAGCTGAGAAAGAGATTTACAAAGATAGAATTTCGGCATGTCCCCAGAATCCAGAATGAGTTCGCCGATGCTTTGGCTACTCTGTCATCCATGATCCAGCATCCAGATAAGAATTTCATTGATCCTATTCCAGTGAAAATCCACAATCAGCCCGCTTACTATGCCCATGTCGAAGAAGAAGCAGATGGAAATCCTTGGTTCCACGATATCAGGGAGTACTTGGCAAAAGGAGAATACCCAGAGCTTGCAAACGCTACTGAGAAACGCACACTTCGAAGGTTGTCAAACAATTTCTTTCACGACGGAGGAATTCAGTATAAGAGGACTCCTGATTTGGGTTTACTAAGGTGTGTCGAAGCAAAGGAAGCGACAAAGCTATTGGAGGAAATACATGCTGGTACACGCGGTCCTCATATGAACGGGTTCGTTCTAGCAAAGAAGATACTTCAAGCTGGTTATTTCTGGATGGCCATGGAAACGGATTGCATCCAGTATGTCGAAAAATTCCATCGATGTCAGATACACGGGGACATGATAAAGGTACCTCCCAGTGAGCTTAATGCAACAAGTTTGCCATGGTCGTTCACCGCTTGGGGCATGGATGTTATTGGACCAATCGAGCCTGCCGCCTCCAACGGACACAAGTTTATTCTGGTTGCCATTGATTACTTTACCAAATGGGTCAAAGAAGCCTCTTACAAAGTAGTTACTAAGAAAGTTGTGGCCGATTTCGTCCGCGACCGCATCGTTTGTCGGTTCGGAGTTCCAGAGTCAATCATCACCGACAATGGTTCCAATCTAAACAGTGACCTGATGAAAGCAATATGTGAGGCCTTCAAGATCAAACACAAGAATTCTACAACATACAGACCTCAGATGAACGGAGTCGTTGAGGCTGCCAACAAGAACATCAAGAAGATATTGAGAAAGATGATAGAAAAGCACAAGCAGTGGCATGAGAAGCTGTCATTCGCCTTATTGGGATACCGCACCACGGTTCGCACATCAACTGGGGCAACTCCTTTTATGTTGGTATATGGTACAGAAGCCGTCATTCCTGCTGAAGTTGAAATTCCATCCCTGAGAATCATACAAGAAGCTGAGCTCAGCGACGCAGAATGAGTAAGAAGCCGTTATGAGCAATTGGCCCTCATAGATGGGAAAAGAATGAACGCAGTCTGTCATGGGCAGCTATATCAAAATAGAATGACCAGAGCCTTCCACAAGAAAGTCAAGCCGAGACGATTCACACCGGGGCAACTGGTGTTAAAGAAATTCTTTCCTTATCATGACGAAGCCAAAGGGAAATTCTCTCTCAATTGGCAAGGCCCGTACATGGTTCACCGAGTGCTGACAGGAGGAGCACTCATACTTGCAGAAATGGATGGAGAAATCTGGCCAAAACCAATCAAATCAGATGCTGTCAAGCGTTACTATGTGTAACTTTCATGCTTTTATCAAATGTTGTAAATTGAACTACGCCTGACCTGATTCCCGTTTAAGAGGGGATACGTAGGCAGCCCTATGGGTTCGGTCACATTTTAATAAAAATTTCATTTCCCCCACGAATGGAAACTGGGGCAGAATTTTGAGGAGGACCCTAAAAATTCCATAGCAAGAGAGGTTGCAATGTCTCGAACCGCGTCGTGGTCGTCGGTTCATCCAAGAAAATTATTTTTCAATTATATGTTATATCATATTTTTATAAAACCATGCATATTTACTTCTCAAAACATCTTGTTTAGCGATGCTACCCCCGTGATACAAACAACGTTATCATTATCAAACAGACAGGCCAAGCCGAGCCAGCGGGGATGCAAACTAACCCTCCCCTTTACAGAACTCACAATTTTCCTTTGGATGCAGGCACAAAGGCGGCAAAAGCTCAGAATGTATTATTATCTCTGCAAGACGCATATTTCTTAAAGACACGCTCTCAAACTCGTCGCACATGCCGACGCTTACTATAATCACAAACAACGCTTATTCACCACAATCGTGTCGCCGCAGTTTATCATCAGCTAAGAACTCTTACTGTCGTTTTATTTTCCCGCACTGCATAAGGCTATTCTGCCTTCTGAGGTTCCACGCTACCTCCCTTGCATTTTATTTCCTGCATTGCATAAGGCTATTCTGACTTCCGAGGTTCCACGTTACCTCCCTTGCATTTTATTTCCTGCACTGCATAAGGCTATTATTCTGCCTTCCGAGGTTCCACGCTACCTCCCCTGCATTTTTATTTCCTGCATTGCATAAGGCTACCATTCTGCCTTCCGAGGTTCCACGCTACCACCCCTGCATTTTTATTTCCTGCATTGCATAAGGCTACTATTCTGCCTTCCGAGGTTCCACGCTACCACCCCTGCATTTTTATTTCCTGCATTGCATAAGGCTACTATTCTGCCTTCCGAGGTTCCTCGCTACCTCCCTTGCATTTTATTTCTTGCACTGCATAAGGCTACTATTCTGCCTTCTGAGGTTCCACGCTACTTCCCCCTCATTTTTATTTCCGGCATTGCATAAGGCTACCATTCTGCCTTTCGAGGTTCCACGCTACCTCCCCTGCATTTTATTTCATTGCATAAAGCTCCTATCTACCTTTCAAAGCAATCACCTTTCGTGACATTATTTATTGATGCTTTCTTTCGGGCTAAGCTCTGCCCCTATTTTATTTCGCAAATCGCAAGACTAAACTCTGTCTTGTTAGCATCATACTACTGCATTCTTCATGGGCTGAAATATCGCCAACTTGTCCAAAGGCGTCATCGTTCGGAGGCACCATCTTCATGGCCCGAGAACATCATTTCATGGCTTGAGGATCACTTTTATTCAACCCCCATATCATTATTCAAAGGCATTATGGTTCAGAGGCACCATCTGCAGGGCTCGAGAACGTCATTTCATAGCTTGTGAATCCCGCACCAAGCGATTCATGGCCTAGGACATCATGGTCTAAGTACATCATCCTAAAGTGTCCAAAGACATCATTCATAGTCCAACGGGAACTTGCATCATATTTATATTATGCACGATATATGCTTGTTATTTATTTGCAGGTAATTCGGCCGGAACAGCCAAACAGGAAGGAGCGGACTGCTCCAGTTCTCCGATACAACCCCGTAAGACCTTCCTACTTTTACCTTACCTCACACCTTGCGTCCGTTCTTGTGAAACATCGCCGGTATATTTCGCCGATGATTCCGGAACTACATACAGCCTGATTCCTGTAAAGCCAGGGATATGTAGGCAGCTCAGAATTATTCTACCCCACAGTTTCATCTCGGTCAAAATTGGCCATCATATCTTTACCCGACAACTCTTTCATCCTTCCCGGGTAAAGAGGGGTAGCTGTTGATACCCAATTTTTCCTCAAATTATTTTCAAAATTACATATATGCTTCCAAAATTACTCTTTGTAATAATGAGTATTTTTCCTTATTTTTCCATATTTTATTTAAATTATTTCCCTGTTTATTTAATATTTAAATATTTAAATAATTCATAAATTATGCTATAAATAATTTCAAAAATATTTCCCAACTCAGTATGTTATTTATAATCATTTTATATCTATTAAAATCCAATTATTTCACAAATTAGCCAATTGGGTCTTCTTTAATTTCAATTACAATAATTTTGCAATTATGGCCCAATTGGACATTTTGTATTATTTTAATTCAAAATTTATGCATCTTTACACTTAATATTAGCCAATTACTGTAATTCTACCTATTTTAGCTTAATTTTATTTTATATAGTTATTGGCTATTTTAAGTAATTAATTACCTACTTAATTGGGTATTTAGCAATTAGCCATATCTATTTAAATCATAGCCACATTTTAAACCCATTTAACCCAACCCATCTGACCCTCTTTAACCCAATACCCAACCCATTTAACCAATCCATCAACCCAGCCCAACCTCCAGTTGATCTTAGCCGTTGATCAAATGAGATCAACGACCCAGATATCTTCTTACCATAATTAAACCAAACAACCCCCCGACCCCTCAGCCTTCGAGACTGTCTCTCTCTCTTTTCTCGTCTCTTTCCCTCTCGCTTCTCTCTAGAACCTTCAGGTTCACCTCCTTCTCCGATGAAGCTTATCTCCTCTCCGGCCACCTCCGACCACCATCCTTTCGACTACCAGCCGCCTTGACGCCTCCTTGCTCCGGCTTACTCTGTCTATGAGACCCTTAAAGAGTTTCGACCATGCCAGACGGCCACTGGAGCTCCTGCTTGGGTTGTTTCCGGCCTCTCTCCGGCGGGGTTTTGACTCGATTGTGCCATAACCACCACTATTCCAGAGTTTCACGACAGGTTCTCCTATTTTTCTCTGGGTTCTTATGAAACCCCAATTTTGACCTAAATCTCTTAAATCTCTGTATTTTAAACGATTTAAACTCATTCTCTCATATTTTACACTATTTTCAACTCGATCTTTATGATTCTTCAATTTTTAATTGTTTTGTTTCCTTTGAAATTAGGGTTTTCTCTGAATCTTTCTACACTAGTTTAAACTGGTTTCTTCTTTATGCTTGAACTCTTCCTTTGCATATCTCTACGGTATTCACTCTCTTACCGCTTTTTAACTTGCCTATGTTGAAAATCCCTAATTTGTTTTAGACCTTTGTGTTTGGTTCTTCCTACTGCCTAATTCTTGTTACGTTTTCTGTGATTATCATGCTTCGAAGGATTCTTTAGTTTGTTTGTGGCATCTATGTGTGATTATATTCATATGTTGTTTATCTCTCGCCTCTTTCTGTCAACGTTGCTAGACCTGTCTATTTGCTATTGTTATTTGCCTTCTCTATTTATATGTTGAAGCATGGTATAATAATCCCCTCTTGACTGACTCTGATTCCCTTATTTGATGGTTTCCTGTAAAACCCTAGGGTGTTTCTAGAATGTGTAAGCTGATTGATTTGCTGTATCATCTCATTCTACTGACTCACTCCTTAATTGGAGTTTTCTAAACTTGGTCTTAATTGTTTACCCTATTGCTTGGTAAACATGATTTTCTTTCCTTGTTGAATATTGACAAATCTTACTCTGCCTTATATAACTATGTATTTTTACCATTTGTATTTGAATCCCTTAACTTAAGGGAGTGATTGGTCTTGATTCCTTAGTTAATTGATTCCAAGTTTCCCTGTTACTTAACAGGCTTGGATTCTTTCCTTATTTAAGTATGGTACTGATTTTCCTTTACCTTATGTGGCTATATTGTCTTACCATTTTTGAGTTTGAATCCCTTGACTTAAGGGAACCATGTATTTACTTACACTAATTGATCCTGCCTTCCAATTCTTGCCTTATTTGAGCACATATTTTCAACTATAAATATTTATGCTATTTCATTAAACAAGGGGAACATGAATACTATTCTAAGCTCTCTCTTGTGCTAGAATTCTTTCTCTCTTTCTTTGCTCTACTATTTTTCTCTCTGCTCTTGTCTACTGTTAGCCGGCTATAAGCCAAGGCTAACATTGTGCTCTCACTCTGCTTTGCTCTTTTTCTCACTGGTATGTTCTAATTAAATTCCAAGTCTCAAACCAATGTGTTTATTATTGTTTCAATTTGTCATCCTCCTGCTTTTCTTCTACTTGTGCTTTTACTGTTCAACTTGCAATTAAGTCTCTTGTTGATCTTTCAGTACTCACCATGCTTCATCTCTTTAAGATTTACATCCTAATGCTTCTAGGATTGTTGTTTATTCTTGATTTGTACATGTTATGCCTATATCCTGTTACTGTCTATTGTCATGTTTAAACTTGGCCATTTCTTGATTCCCTGAACCTTTCTGATTTGTGTAATCATGTTTGAACAATTCTATTAAATCCATGTATGACTTCCTGATCTATTTGTCCCCTCTCCCATCGTCCTTGTGTGAAATCATGTAGTGTTGAACTTGTTGATTGGTCTTGTACTTCTGTTTGTTTTTCAAAAGCTAATCTTTCAAAACAACTCTCCAGTTTTGTAAACTCTTTTCAGCTACAAAATTTTCTCTCTTTCAAGCACTTCACACTATTCCTAGAACTTAGGTTTTACCCCCTCAGTGTAAACATTGCTTAGGGAATCTTGAGTTCTCTCTGAACTTTGACACACTAAGGCTGGTAATTCCACACTGCACATGCTCAACTTTGGAAAATATGTCTAGGTGCTGGTATTGGCCAGGGACCCACGAGGTTCTTAGGGAGCTTTGCGCCACCCGAACCATGAAAGGCTGTGAAACTCGAAAGGATTGAGGTTAGGAGATATGGGCCGGCTTGAAGGCTCCCTATAGAATTAGCTTCTTATTTTCCTTTAAGTGATGTAATTTATTATTCTTGATTTGTAATAATTTGTAAACGAAAAATTGGGGCTGGATAGTGGATATGGGAAGGGGTTATGCATGTTTAGTATAGTAACGGGTAGAAATCATGACTATAGGATTTATTTCCCTATGTGTGCAATAGTATCCTGTTTAGAACATGCATATCATGCAATAGAAATCATGTTTAGGTTCTTTATTTCAGCATGTCTATTATGTTTCTGTTCACAGTTAATAATTACAACAAGTGATATAATGTACGGCTACCGCATTTCCATAAGCATTACATTTAGAAACCATGTCTTTAGGTATACTTATGTGCATTAGATATCATGTTCTTTAGGACCTTACCTTTCAACATGTTTATTTCAAGTTATATTTTGCTGAACACCTAGTTAGCACGTATCTAATATGATAATCTCGCTAAAATGTGGTTAAATGGTTTAAAACGCTTCTGCAAGTATATTATCCTGCATATCTTTAAAATCAGAACTAAAGTATGCATGTTCACCTTCAAAACAAAATAGGCAATGTATACGCCCGCCTAGGCAAACCGTAGGCCCAATACTTATTAAAACCCAATCAATCGTTTTGTGTCATGTTTTTGTTAAAAAAAATGATCTGTAAAACTAATCAGTCTTTTCTGAAAACCTGAGAACCTCGCTGTGTGTCATTGTTTTCACTCTTGCTTGACCAACAATTAATAGATTTTCAAAACAAATGCTCCCTTTCACAAGATCATTCTATTTTGTTTGAATCCTTGCTCTATTTTAAAATTATTGGTTCTTGAAGTTGTGCATTCACTCTCTTTTACTGAAAACTACTGGTTCTTGCTTTATTTTTGAGTTATTGGATTTCAAAGTAAGTCACTCCTGTTCGAAGTTACTCTGCTTTATTTAAAAAATCTTGCTTTACTTCTGATTACTGGTTTTATAAAAGTTATTCATCCATTTTTACTGAAAACTTCATCGAAACTGTTGTGCACTTTCAAATCCTGCTACCGTCTTTAAATTACTGGATTTCTAATCAATTCCTCTTCTTTAAACTGCTCTGTTTTAACCGAATTTCTTGCTTTATTATTGAGTTTCGAAAAACCAAAACCGCTGAAACCTACTGATTTCCAACTCAAAAACTCCTGTTTTAAATCCTGACTTTGAGACCTTGATTGTGTTTTAGACGTGCTATTTACATGTTTACTTGTGGAGGGATCTATGAGCCATTATTTGTCCTTATGTGTTCCCATACGTGTAGTCCTATTTGTTGTTATGTATTTCGCTTAGCATTTTATCCTTTTAAACCTAGGGGTTCAGCCTAGTACTCACCTGGTAGGATTAGTAGTCCTAAATACCCTCCAGGACTTATAGAATGGGACAGGTAATAGCACGCAATAAGCTTCGTGACCGACACACGCGTTTTAAATACCTTAACGGGGTAGGAAAGGTAGAATATGGATATGATGACCGATGCGCTAATACCACGTGTAGCCCCTCATTGAGGATGTGACATACCGGGTATTGCATTGATGTGATCCGTATTACTTTAAACCTAGGACAATCCTTTTCAAATGTTTATTCTAATGTTTCCCAAAACCATTAAAGATTTTCATACTTGTTTGGAATCCCCTCTTATATGAACCTTAGTTGCTACTTGTTCACCGTCCAAATTCACAAAACTTCTTGGCTGGGACCCATAGTTGTGGATCTTGAGTGGTGCCTAACACCTTCCCCTTGGGATAACCTCAAGCCCTTACCTAATTTCTGGTAATGCAAACTAGTTCATGAGTTATTTACTCTAGGTGCCCTAACGCACCATAAAAATCGTTAGGTGGCGACTCTTCCTTAAACCTTTTCCTTTTAAGAAGTTGTCTAGAATGTCATAAACCCGATCTCCGCGTACCTAACCCGTGCGAGGAAAAAAGAGGGGGCGCGACAATGAGTATTATGATATCTTATGGTTGCTCGCATGACCCAGGATCGAAGATCGATTGCCTCAGACCCAAATGGATACAGGTCTAGGATCAACATGAGAAACGACACAAAGATCGAGATGGACAACTCTGTAACGGAGTACGATTCCATACCTAGGCATTGATTAGCCACAATAAATTCTAATGTACTATATGAGGATCCTCTCCACTATGTAAAGGGGATCCTTGTCACTTTGTAAAAAGACAACAAAACATTAAATACATGACACAAGAACATTCTCTGCTTTAATATCAAACTTCCTCTATTCCTCTTTATTAGCTCATTTATTTGCATTTATTAATTTCTTTTACTTGTTCTTCATTTATTGCCCATCATTGATCATAAATAGAACATCTCAAGGTCTGCAAGATTGTTATAGCTCCATCGACTGTTCGACCTAGGCCTGAGACTCGGTCAGGGACTCCCGAGCTCGACATCGAGCCTTCGACTTAAGGCACCCTGGTTTGCTTTCCTTTAGCTTTTGAACATTTTTCTCACTATTTCAACAAAATACATCTAGCTATAATCACTTAATAACCGGTATTAAGACAAATCACGTATTTTTAGAACCACATAACTAAATATAATTGTAGTTACCATTTTCACGATAAACAGTTTGGCGCCCATCGTGGGGCTAAAAATAATAGTGATTGATTTAGTAATGATTCTTTGAAAAACACAAGTTACCTTTTTACACCTTTTTCTTGTCCAAGGAACCTTTGCTTTCAGGTCAAATGGTAAGACCGGCGGACACGTACGAAGACATCGGTTCTGAAAGCTTCGAGGAGAATGTCATAAACATCGCGAGTGCTGGTCCACCGCTGCAGAACCGCAGTGATTCACCTGAGCTGGATCCCAAAGGTACAGACTCGAGCAGCACCCGACACGATGATACAAGCTCCCACATCAATAGGAGTACGTAAGGAGGATATCGACACAGGACACGAGAGGCCTCAGTGCAAGGTAAAGGAGAAGCCATCCTCGGTATGATATTCGAGATGATGTAGACGCAGCAAGCGGCCATCGCTCAACTATTGAACCGCCAGAGAATTTCAAGCGCGGTGGAATCAAGATCGACCCCTCGGGTTTGGAAATTGCCGGAAAGGATTGGCGATGAGGGGCTGGAGATCGACCCCTCTATCATGAGGACACTCGAAGGCCTCGCAAAGAGGATAGAATCAAGGCTCCCAGAGATAAAGACGAGGCCACATAGGGATAAATATCGGCCTTACGTCAAAGCTCGGAATGACGCTGAAAGGAGCGACGCGCCCTGAGCCAACGAAAGGGCGGACCAAGGTCAGTATCCCTCAGGATTAGTGGTTAAGCCTAGAACCGACAAGTATGTAGGGCCGGCGGAAGTACCCACGTCGTCAAAATACGATTTTGGAATGGACGATGCAGGTGTTGTAGCGGCCATGAGTAGAATCAGGGACACCAGATGGCCCAAACCCATACTGACAGATCCTTCGCGAAGAAACCCTAATGTGGTGTGCTGATTCCATGGCGCCCACGGCCATATGACCGAAGATTGCAGTCAGCTCTGGGAGGAAGCAACCCGATTGATAAGAAAAGTATACCTCCGAGAGTTCGCCGACGGCCGGGCTGCGAGGCATGCTCAAGAAATGAACCCCTCCCCTAGAGGAGCAGAACCAGGTAAGAAAAATTCTGCCTGACAGACGCCCATCCGGAAGCGAGGTACGCAGTTCCTTGCCTAGCTAAACAACATAATACCCTCTTGAGCAAGATAGAATTTCTGTGGCAGCTGCCACGTCCCGAGATCCGACATTTTTTTTATGCACGCTTAAATAGTATGTTTATTTTGGTTCCTATCAATAAGACCCGAATTGTCAGGTCGACCGATCATTTAAGCCCATCAGGCTCGAAGGGTGTAGTCAGATCACCGGTCCAAGAGAACAGTCGAACCCCCGAGATCCGACGTTTTTTTTTATGCACGCTTAAATAGTATATTTATTTTGGTTCCTATCAATAAGACCCGAATTGTCAGGTCGACCGATCATTTAAGCCCATCAGGCTCGAAGGGTGTAGTCAGATCACCGGTCCGAGAGAACCGCCGAACCCCCGAGTCTGGGCGGATCCGGGACATAGGCCTTGTTTGCCCGAAAGACCTTGGGTCCCGCGCAACCCCAAGGTCATCGATGGGCTGCGTGATCAGACCATCTTCGGAGGCCGCGGGGATGACTAGCAACCAAGCCAAATATGAGACCATGAAAACATGATCAAAGCCCACTGATGAACAGGAGTCGTGATTACTTGGGGTGACCAGAGCACACTTCCAGCGCCACAACCACCTCACTGGGGACAAAGGCGCCTCTAGGGGCAGATCGCCCAGACAGAGCACTCGCTCGTGAAGCGGGAGACGACCATCATCAGAGCGACACCAGCGACAACAGGTAAAATCAAATACACCTTATTTCGTGACTAATTATTTTAAAGAGCGCAGGTCCCCAAAAGGCATCAATGACCCAGCACGGGACCATAATGACCCTCTGCGCCATAAAGGATCGGTCCACAAAGGTCCACCCCGCAGATGCTAGGAAGCAGGCGGTCGACGTCAGGGCGGCCCGAAGGTTGTAAGCTCGGAAGATCCTGTCAAATGGCCTATCACCTCTATACCGACAAAATCTGACGGCTGAACAAGCATCCGAAATCCGAAGAGGGAGTCGGGAAGCACAAAAGATGGAGGAGGCAAGCACCAGAGCCTCACACGCCGGGGAAAACTTGAGCAACAAAGTCCGATAATTTTTTGAACACACCCATGCCCCGACACTGCCAACACAGGGACACCTAACGGAGGCATCAGAACATCCTCCAGCTCCAAAAGATCGCAAAGGATCCCTGAGATGCAGTAGCATATGTTGCACTCTTTTCCTTTGATCGGGTTTTGTCCCCAAAAGGGGGTTTTTACCGGCAAGGTTTTTAAAGAGGAAACACCTAAAGCACTACCCGAAAATAGGTCTACCAAGTGCTCGAGGCTACACTCAAGTCACCCTCGAATACCGAGGGGACGTCTCCCCAGTGAAATCGCCTTTTGGGAAAGAGCAAGCCGAAGAGGATCACGGTAGAAAAGTTATGTACCGGCCAAACGGTCAAATGAACCGTGCCCATATGGAAGGGTCGAACCCTCAACGAGGGAAAACATGTTCGCTCATGTCAAGTAATCAAAAGAGCATTTTATCGAACATTTTGCTAACCCTGGAAATGATTATTACTAGCAATAGTTAGGAACTTCAAACAAATCTTTAAAATGAAGGAAGTCGACTAAGAGCTTTAGAGCTGGCGCGAAAGGCCTACGGGCTAATCCTAAAACCTAAATGGCTGATTACCTCGAAGCCATATCCTGGCTCGGGGACTGAGCGCCGAATGGTTAATTAAAAGTCTCATAAGTGCCTTAAAGCCAGCGTAGAAAGGCCTACGGGCTAATCCTAAAATCTAAAGGGTCGATTCCCTCAAAGCCGTAACCCGGCTCGGGGACTGACCCCAAAATGGTTAATTAAAAGTCGCGTAAGTGTCTTAAAACTGGCGCAAAAGGAGTCTACGGGCTAATCCTAAAATCTAAAGGGTTGATTCCCTCGAAGCCACAACCCGGCTCGAGGATAGAGCCTAGAATGGCTAAATAAGAGTCGCGTAAGTGCCTTAGAACCAGCGCAAGAAAAAGCCTCAGAGCTAACTCAGAACCTAAGGGTCGACGAGCTCAATTAGAAGCCCGACCCAAGGATCACGCCCACGCAAGATCCTACAGACAAACACGCAGGCCAACACCATAAAACCCAGGGGCCAATTAAAAGGCCACGTCGGGCCAACCTAAAGTTCGGCTCGGGATTCGAAGGGTCAAACCCCCTGGCCGCAGCAACCGGGTAAACATTGTAATTCGGGGAGAGGGGAAAAGCAGAAACAAGGGAAGACAGAAAGAGAAAGACTTATCACATACAAAAGAAAATCAATAAAGCTTATTCATAAGATTCATGTCTTAAACCCGCACAGGAAAGAAATAGACATAACCCTGCTCTGCCACCTGAGCTATGCCTTTAGACGGTTTCCTGGGGGATTGTGCCCCCAACAATCCCGGAGTCTCCAACGACTTCATCCCCTTCAGGGACTTCGCCTCTGTCACTACAATCCTCCGATCCATCGCTCGATCCATCCTCAAAAGTAATTAAGACAGCGGTCTCTTTCTCCAAAAACTTGACTTTCTCAATCTCAGCAGCAAGGTCAATGCCCCCAGCGCAAACATCCTACACGACCTGCCTCCGGGATCTTAGACGAGCATGCTCTACGACTTGGCCTAGCCGTAAATCGGCCCCTTCGGACACCTCTTGACATGAGCGTGCACCGCAGCGACATATTCTTTATATGAAGAAACGAGTTCCTCGGTCTCAGCTCTGGCTGCAGATAATGCAATAGCCGATTCAGCAAGACGATCCTTATATCCATCGCATTCCTTCCGGGAATCATGATGTTTATGCTCAGTCAAAGTCACCTTTTCTTCAAGGGTACTCCTCTCGGCAGTTATCTCACTTACATGCCCCTGGAGCCTGATAATTTCAGCGTCGAGGGCTTGGATTTCTTCCCTCAACCAAGCCTTTTTTTTCTCGAATTGCAAGGAAACGGTCCAAGGTGAGTTATGAGGCCAAAGTAAGACAGACGACCATAAACAAGATGGAACTACGATACCTGATCAGCAAGGCAAGCCCTCTCCCTAGCCTCCACTTCCAAACGAGACCGAAGATCGCGAACTTCTCTTTCTTTCTCATCAAGGCAGCCTATGAGCTCGTTGATCTCCGAAGTGATCTTCCCGCATTTACTCTCGTAAAAAGCTAAATCAGCTTGGAATCTAGGAAAGGTTTGGTCGTAAAATGCCTTGTCCTGACAGAAGAAGGGGGCAAGATAAGAAATATTAAAGCCAAAATCCCTAGCAAGATTTGCGAGGAGATACCTATTTTCAAAGCCTGTTGAGCTCACTAAAAATAGGTAACTCTCCAGATACCAGGCTCCCTTGAGCCTCTACATATAGCCTTGGAGCCACGCCCCCACTAGATATTTCTGCGCTAGGGGACTCTTCGTGTGGGACGTTCCGTGATTATTCCATATGGAAAGCCGGTTCCGGAGGGGAGTCATCCACGTCGATTATCTCGGGTAAATAAATTGGGGCCTTACCTTGCCCTTGATGAATGGCGAGATATGACACCTCCGACCTTGCAATAAAATTTCATCAAATCGGGGGGAGTCCCGGTAAGTTCCCGGATCGGGAAAATTAACTGTATTGCCACCAGCGGGCTCCTCATCCTCGAATTGAATAACTACCGCATTAGAAATAGGCCTGAGAACCTCTGGCTCGACACCCATGGGCTTGGTAAAACAGGAGGCGACTGAGTTCTCTTCTATCACAGGCATCGCCTTGGAATCGGCCTTCTCCCCACTAGCGACTCGGGGACTCCCACAAGCCTCAGAAGTCGAAACTATCAAAGGCTCATCTACTTTGTTTCTCTTCAATTTTGAAGATCCGGTCGAAATACTATCCTTTCTTTTTCCTCTTCTGACAACCTCTGGGATGCCCACCTCTTCGTGAGGTACCTCTCTCATCACATAAATGTCCCCAAACCTGGGTGAATATAAAATCATAAGTCATCGAGCACGAAAATTCAATTAGCAATACCCTCCCTGAAGGGACGCACTTACAACCAAAAAAGCTTAGCAAAAGCTTACCATGATTTTTTGCCTCCCATCGGCCTGCTGACAAATCGCGCCACACACGCTTAGCATAGGGACATACCGAGTCTAGTTGACGTATCTAGTCTGAGAGGCTTTTGACTGAGCCAGAGTATGTAGCTATGGCTCCGACAACAATTGAAAATGTTATGTAAATAGTTAAGCCACAAGAAAAAGAATGGTGTATAAAGAGCATATACACTTATGCTTCATCTTCCACTTCTCAGGAAACGACATCCTTTCATTTGGAATCAAATCCGCAGTCTTGATTCGGACGAAGCGGCTTATCCATCCTCTATCCCTGACCTCGTCAGTACAGGCAAAAAAGGCCTTTGAGGCCCGACACTGGAGCTTGATCAGACCGCCTCGATAAAGTCGGGGGCTGTACATCCTAATCAAACGGTCAATGGTAAAGGAATTCCCCCAAACATATTGACAAAATACCTGGACATATAAACAAAGCGCCAGAACGACGGATGTATCTGACCAAGGGTCACCTGGTATCGCTCACAGAAATCAAAGATGACGGGGTCAATTTGGAGCAAAAAGGGTCCCACCGGCCCAATGGTTAATAGGTAAGTGTATACGCTAATAAAGCCAGCTTCGTTCGTAGTAATGTCTTCCTCACAGGAAGGGATCTTCACCAGCGCCGAACTACTCCACCGGCAGTTCGCTTTTACTTTCCCAGTATCAGAAATCAAGCTAATGTACCGTGACACGGGCTCACACCACCCCGGCCTCGAAGGCGGCCTATCGATCTTGAAGTCAGAGCTTATCACACAGGCCCCGGGGAGGCAGTCCTCGAGGTAAGGGGACTCCGTTGTTTCCTCGTTCTGTTGTCGAGAAGGGGAAGAAGGTTCGTCGATCCGAGGAACGCTGGAGGAGCTCTATGCCATTCTTTTCTTGGGGACCAATAGAGAAGGAAGTATGGGATTTCGGAGAGGTGAATCCGAAACAGTGAAGACTTTTAGGGTTTTGAGGACGTTGCGAAAGGAAAAAAGGAAAAGAGGGAGTATTTATAGAGAAACATCCGCACAAGAGAAAAGAAGTTAAAGGGGAATCGAACATCGTAATCAATGTAGGAACTCTCTAACGGCTGTACAAATGCGGTATCTCTCTCTCCAATTTGATAGTCACCTCGTGTGGCGTAGGTGAGGCAATAATAATGACCTCAGAACGTTTCTTGTCTCTATGTTCCAAGAAACGAGGGGACTATCTGTTTACGGCTAAAATTGGGGGGATCAATTTTATGAGTATTATGATATCTTATGGTTGCTCGCATGACCCAATCAAATATCGATTGCCTACGACCCAAATGGATACGGGTCCGGGGTCAAAATGAGAAATAGCACAAAGATCGAGGTGGACATGTTTGTAACAGAGTACGATTCCATACCTAGGCATTGATTAGCCAAATCAATCAAGATCCCCATAATAAATGCTAATGTACTATATGAGGATCCTCTCCACTATGTAAAGGGGGCCCTTGGGACTTTGTAAAAGGATAACAATACATTGAATACAAGACACAAGAACATTCTCTGCTTTAATATCAAACATCCTCTATTCCTTTTTATTAGCTCATTTATTTGCATTTATTACTTTCTTTTACTTGTTCTTCATTTGTTGCCCATAATTGATCATAAATAACACATCTCAAGGTCTGCAAGCGTGTTATAGCTCCATCTACCGTTCGACCTAGGCCCGAGCCTCGGTCTTAGGGACCCTTGAGCTCGACATCGAGCCTTCGACTTAAGGCACCCTGGTTTGCTTTCCTTTAGCTTTTGATCGTTATTCTCACTATTTCATCCAAATACATATAGCTATAATCACTCAATAACCGGTATTAAGACAAATCACATATTTTTATAACCACATAACTAAATATAATTGTAGTTACTATTTTCACAATAAACACACATAAAATCAGACATGGTCGAGTTTAACCGTATACAGATAGTCCTCGCGTTTCTTAGAGTGAAATGATAAGAAACAATTTGATCCTCGATTCTCATGTACCTCAATCATGATGTTGCCTTCGTGATGTAAGCGATGGATTGTACCGAAACGTCTGATCGGTTCGGTTCCCAAAAACTATCAATGCATGTCAGCTGTCAGTCGGTCACTAATGACACTGAACCGTCGTCACAAGCCTATAAATACCACCTCTTTTGTTGATTCAAACTTTAATTTTCATTGATTAGAAAATTAACTCCCCAATTCTTCTCATATTTCCCTCATCGCAGCTAATTACGCTGCAATCATTTTAACCGGAGCCACCAATTTCATACCTTTCTCCATCTTCTACACATATACAAATGGCAAAAATCTCTAAGACTGTGCTGCAAAAAGAGAAAGCTTCATCTTCTTCCTCCCGGTCGGTCAGTGATAAAATGCCGCTAGAATCGGCCCCCCATGAATATATACCTGGCCCATGCCTTCTCAAATCTAACTTTAAAGTCGATAACCCCCCATCGGTAACAGGCCGATGTGAACATGTGTCGATGAACATGTGTTCGATTACTAAGGGCCATGTCGAGTCCATGAAGAAAGACTACAAATGGGGTTCGGGGTAGTGGTGCGCATTCCTTTACTTGAAGAGAGCATCACCACACACGTGAAGGGATTCTTATGTGTTTACACTTACCCCTTCACGCTGGGTCCCATCGACCCGGTGATTTTCGACTTCTGCAAGAGGTATGAAGTCACCCTCGGTCAGCTCCATCCTTCACTTTGGCGCATAGTGATCATGTTGCGCTTCTTCTCAAATGAGGTCGGAGGGTTGGAGTTCACTCTGAATCATCTTATACGGTTGTACCGGCCTCGACTCTATTAAGGGTTAATTAAGCTTCATGTCGAGCAACAAAGATTTTATTCTCGAGCATCGACGAGGATAAAGATCGAGGCTGGATGAGCTAATTCATACGGGTGAGGACCTGTGATATAACACCGAAGGAAAAGATGTCGTTCCCTGAGGAATGAAATTTCAAACGTAAGTGAATTTTTTATTTTCAATCTTCGTGTTTCTTTTATTTCTCCTAACATTTTTCTTTAATCATGCAGCTGTCGCTTGGATGCCTCAGGCGGTGCCTGATTTTGAAGACTGGATCCAAAAGCTCACCTCTACTCCGACCCGTGCTGAATAAGCGTGGAGGGATTTGGCCAAGGGAAGGTGGGAGGCCAAGATCCATGGTAAGGATCTCTTCTTACGTATTCTGAAGTAATTACATGCTTTCCTCATTACTAATCTCTCCTCATGTAAGTCTGACCAAAGTTGCCATTATGAGGCCTTCGAGTGAAGGCGGAGAAGCCAAGTCCCTGGCTCCAAGGCTGGCAAAGGATAATAAGAGAAAAGATCTCTCACAATCCGAGGTTTCCAAACCCAAACCTCGAAGGATGAGGAGAAAAATGGCCACTCTCTCGGCGGACACGGTCCAACAGTTGAGAGACCAGGACGAGGAAGAAGAAGAAGACAAAGACACTTTGGCGCTGATAGTTCGCCCTTAGAAGGCCGCCGAGATCGCCCCACATTCCAAGATCCCACCCGCTCTGACTGAGCCTCGCATGGAGGAGGCTTCAAAGAAAAATTTGAGGGTGAACCCCCGGTCTCCTGAGGTCGAGGTGATTTCTCGATCATCAACTTCTAAACTCGGGCGGCGCCGGTTCTGAAACTCAGAAGATCGGACAGAGTGCCCCTAGCGATTCTCTCGGGGCCATGACAATAGGTCAACTGCCTTCAATGTCGGTCTTTTCTGAAGAAGCAATAAGGGATGCCCAAATCCTGAATATCCTCGAGGTCGGCGGAGGCTCTAGCGCAGGTGATCATTTTCGGGATTGCTTTGTGGGGGTCGATGATGCCTCTAATATTTCTGATGCTTTGATCCTAATGGCGGAAGCCCAACGTCTTTTTTCCACGGTAAGTTCCAGTTGCTTTTTGGTTATTTTTCTTCCCCTTTTCCTCTACAAATCTAACTTGTGTTTTCTTCTTTGTATAGGCCTCTGCCAAATTCCGAGCTGACCTTTGTCAGTGTGAAGCCGAACTCCAAAAGGTCTCGAAAGAAAGAAATTCCCTGAAGTTACTTTGTGGCCAAAAGGAAAAGGCCATAAAAGATCTTCAGGCGGACCTGGCCAAGGCTCATGAAGAGGAGGCCAAGTTAGATAAGCAGGTAACCACCCTTCTAATAAAGTATGGAATCAATTCGATTGTGGAGGTTAACACTTTTCTATCTCAGTTGCAGCAGAAGGTAGAGAAGATCGAGCTGCTCCGGGCAGAGGTCGATCAGGTCAAGGCCGACTCTGATCGGTGGAAAGGGAAGATATACCGCCTTGCGGTGGAAAAGGAGGCAGCCTTGGCCAAACTATCTTCGGCTGAGGCCCAACTTCACAGCCTTAAAGAGGAAAGTTTGTCCTAGGCCAGGAGGGTCGAAGAACTGGAAGCCGATATCGCCGAGGCCAAGGCGAAGACTGAGAAGACCAATGTCATGGAAGAGAAGTCCATTGCCATGTACAGGGCCGATGTTGGAGCTATTAAAACACATCTAAGGGAGGCTTGCGATTGGGAGTAGTGGCGTAGTGATTTGCCAAAGTACCAATCCCGGAGGGAAAGCCTCGAGGAAATTTATGCTCGAGGTTTTGACCTCTCCGAGAAAATTGCTTGGGCCAAAGAGCTCGAGACCTAAGCCAAGCAACTTTCCTCCTCCTCCGATGATGATGATGATGATGCAGGGGGCAACCGAGGAGGGTTTAAAAGTGGAGAAGCTGGAGATGAGGCCGCTGAAGAAATTTCTCCTGGAGAAGCTGCTCGGGAGGAAGTTGGTCCTGAGGGGACTAGCCCCGATTCTAGTTAGATTCTAACTTCTTTTCTTTTCTCTTTTGTAAGTCTTTAACTGGACTCTTGTACATGTTTTTGATATAATAGGAAATTTTTTCTTGATGCCTTCGTATGTTTTCAATTCCAGATATGCCTTTTTCCCTTATGGAGAACGTCGAAAATTTTAATTGTTGTAAATCAACTCGTAATCAAAATAAACCCTCAAAAAAGCTCTCTTCTCTCTCCTAAACACTATACTCGCCACTGAACCTCCCATGGCATCCACGGCCGACGGCCAGCCACCCCCAGTGGCTGACCTACCTCCCCAACCTCTCCCAATTGTTGCCCAACCATCTACAACCACAAACAACAATCCCCAACCCATGGATTATGCAAAAATCTTAAAACCTACTACCATTAATGCCCACATGCAAACCCTAGCTACGTTACCATTAAAACCATTTGAGTTCCTTCACGGAGAACCAGTTGTAAAGTGGAAGAAACAATAAGTAAAGCAATATATCGTACAACAAAGGCTTCAACTTGCAGATCTTGGGAAATTTTCGTATTAGAAGCCTGTTATTAGTGAATTACCTAAAGTAATTCCAATTCAATGTGAGATTAAAGGCCATTGTTCAGTTGGTTTAATTAAAGATAGTCATGTGTTGATTAGGCTGTCATTATTTGAGGACTATGTTCATCTTCTTTCAAAGCCAGCTTTTTATTTGAAAGCTCAGTCAGACATGTGGCAGATGCGTTGTACAAAATGGAATCCATAGTGGACACCTGATGAAGAGACTCCCATTGCCATAGCCTGTATTAGCTTTCCAAAACTGCCTCCTAATTTCTTTGGTAAGAAATGTGTATTTTCATTAGGTCGTGCAGTTGGTAATCCATTACATGTAGACTTAGCCACTCAAAATGGGATTAGACCTAGTTGTGCTAAGGTGAAGGTGGAAGTTAACTTGTTAGGTAAATTCCCTCATCGTATTAGGATTGTGGTATAGGGTTATGAATCTAGGCAAGAAGAGTTCAAGTGGATAAGGATTAAGTATGATTATATGCCAAAATATTGCAAGACTTGCAAAAAACAAGGGCATACTGAGGCAGAATGCTGGGTAATTCATCCTAAATTAAACAAGAGATTTGAATAAGGTGTTGAGGAACAAAACAAGGAGAAGGCGGTTGTGGTGAGTTCAGATGTAATTGGGACTGCTGCAAATTCAACAAAGGTCCTAACTAGTGGAAAGGTTGTTGGTGAGCCTACTACGAATCATGCCAAGCAGGAATGGATGCAAGCAAGGAAGAACAAATACCAATGAGATAATAGGGGTCACATTGTTGATAACAAACAAGGAAAGGAAGCTGACAAAGGTAAAGGGAAGGCCAAAGTTCAGGAAGTTACAACCAAGAACAAAATTGATGCACTAGAGGCTGAGAAATTTCATTAGCCTACTTTACAAATTACTGAAGGTAAAGGTGCGAATTATAGGAATGGTAAGAAGAAGGAACATAGTGAAAAACAAGCTAAAAAGGGCCAGAAGATGGAAAAGGAAGTCAATACTCAAAAGGAACTTAAGCGTGTGAAGAAGGAAGAAGTGGAAAAGGTGGTGGAAAATGAGCATAATGGTAACCCTATCACTTCTGGGACTCAATCGTCAGTTCCTAAAGATGATCAAGAATTAGCTAAAGTGAATTCTAGTGTTCCTAATGATCAACGTAATGACAAAAGGCTAATAAGGAATTCACAGTAGACTGGGTTCGTAGAAGATTTGGGACTAGCAAAGAGGAACTAAAATAACTCAATGTGACAACAAACAAATCTTGTCGGGAGATTCCATCTCAAACATTTGCAGATTCTGGGAAGATTGAGGATCTTGATGAGGTAAACTCTACAAATGTATTATAGAGTGATGCAGTTGAGGTTAAGGATGATCATTTGGGCACAACAAAGACAATAGAAGACAAGGTGAAGACGAACAAAAAGCCAAGCTCACCTGGCAATAGGCTAGCGACGCCAAGCCTAAAGCCAGGCTCACTAAGCATTAGGCTGGCGACGCCAGACATAAAGCCAGGCTCACCAGGCGTTAGGCTGGCTATTCCAGGCCTAAAGCTAGGCTCACCAGGCGTTAGGGTGGCTACGCCAGGCCTAAAGCCAGGTGATCCTGATAAGGCAGTCACAATAAACCCTAACCCTAGTGCACCTGGAGAGATTTTGGCATATATAGATGGTGTTCCAGTGTATGCATCGGGGAACAAACTTGATGGAGATGATAATGGGAAGGTTAGGGATAATAGAGTGGGATCGGACCAAATTTCAGGCAACGAGCGGGGTGGTGATCACAATAGAACAGTGCATTCAAAGTAGACTGATACAATAACCTCTGGGCTAGGCAGTGTCGATGAGCTGCAATTCAAAATGAAGCAGGCGGATGGTTCTTTTATGGAGGATAGCAAGGGGTATGAACAGGTTGATGAGAGGGAAATTGTTCCAAGAGCAACTGGGGAAATAGAGGAAGTGCATATTGATTCTGGCACTGACCAAATTATGCCGCTGCAACTTAGTATTCCACTAAAGACTCCCTACAGTATTTACATGATTTAATTACACATAATGTGACACCAATTGATGAAGACTTAATGAGACAAAATCCAATGGAGGATGAAGGAGATGATGAATCAACAGAAGAAAACTTCAAACAAGTCGCTAGGGAAGGAGATTTATCACCCACAGCTAGTGCTAAAGGAGGTAAGAAAACTAAGAAGAACCAGAATAAAGAGCCACCACAACCTTTAAGAATAATGCCCAGGAGGCCCGCTTCTCTATCTAAATTATGATGATAAAAACATTAATATGGAACATAAGGTATGTGAATACACAACAGGACTTTCCTAGGGTGATCAACATGAATAGGGAGCATAGTTTTTGTGTAGTTGCATTGATGGAGCCTTTTCAAAAGAAGAGATTCATTGATAGATATAGAAAAAGGTTCAATATGGAGACTGCTTATGCAAATATTAATGGGCAAATGTGGTTGTTCTTTGATGCAGTGGTGGAATGGGAATTAGTGGAGGATACTGAGCAACAGGTGACTATGAGAGTGTTTCACCATGATCTGGGGCAGCACACGATAAGGACTTTTGTTTATGAAAAATGTTCAACAATGGGGATGTTTGAATTGTGGGATCACTTGTATTACTTAGCAAGTGATATGAAATTGTCATGGTTGGTAGGAGGGGATTTCAATGTGATATTGCATGAAGATGAGAAAATAGGAGGACTTCCAGTACACCCTCTTGAATATGAGGATTTTACATTTTTTGTAAACTCGTGTGGTTTGTTTGAGAAAGGATATAAAAGAAGTCCATTTACATGGTGGAATGGGAGACCTAATGTTGCGTGTATATTCAACAGATTGGATAGGATCTTTGTAAATTTTCCATTTCAGAACATGTTGCCAACTATTGATGTTGAACATCTAATCAGAACTGGATCAGATTATGCACCATTGCTAATGACATGCAGGGAGCAGACCACTAATTTTGTCAAGCCTTTCAGTTTCTTCAACTTTTGGACTAAGCATGCCACAATTATGGATTTGGCGAGGCAGAATTGGGAAGCTGATTTCATAGGGGATGTATTATTGATGTTCAAGCAAAAACTCAAGATGGTGAAGGAAGCACTGTCAAAATTGAGTAGGGAAACATTTGGTGATATCTTCAAGAAGTTGGCTATTTTTGAGGACATTGTTAGGGTGAAAGAGATGTTGTTTGAAGAAGAGCCTATGATTAAGAACATGATTGTGCTTCAAAAGGCTCAATCTGAATTGAAGAAATACTTGAGTATTGAGGAGCAGTATTGGAAGCAAAAAGCTATGATGACTTGGTTTACTGAAGGAGATAGGAATACAATTTTATTTCACAATCATGTCAACGGCAAAAGAAAGAAATTGCAACTGAAGAGGATCAAAAGTGGTAGTGGGGTATGGATTGAAGACCAGGAGCAATTGGCTACAGGTGCAGTGGACTTCTATAACAAATAGTTCACAAATGAAGGTGATTCTTCTGACTTTTCCTTACTCAATAATGTACCTTCGATGGTCACTATAGAACAGAATTTGGAACTTAGAAGATTGCCAACAATTGAAGAGGTAAGGACAACAATTTTTGAGCTTAGTGGGGAGAGTGCTAGTGGTCCAGATGGATTCACTGGCCTGTTTTATCAAACATGCTGGGATGTTATTGGTGCTGATATACACAACATGGTGCTACACTTCTATGGAGGAGTTGCACTACCTAAATCTATCACTCACACCAATCTAGTGTTGCTTCCTAAGAAACCTAGAGTTGAAACCTTTTTTGACTTAAGACATATTAGCTTGAGCTACTTCATTAACAAGGTCTTGTCTAGGGTGTTACATGATAGATTGGAGAGTTTTTTGCCTTCTCTAATATCTCCTAATCAATCCGGATTTGTGAATGGTCGGAGTATATTTGAGAACATCTTATTGACTCAAGAAATTGTCACGGACATAAGGTTAAAGGGAAAGCCAGATAATGTGGTGATCAAGATTGATATGGCTAAGGCATTTGATAGGATTTCATGGAAGTACTTATTGCATGTACTAAGGAAGTTGGGATTTTCTGAGCACTTCATACACATGTTGTTGAATTTGGTGTCAAATAACTGGTACTCAGTATTGGTGAATGGGCAGTCCTCAGGGTTCTTTAAGTCTACAAGGGGTGTGAAGCAAGGGCATCCCCCCTCAATGGCATTGTTCATTTTGTCAACTGAGGTACTTTCCAGGTCTTTGAATAAGCTCTTTGAAGACAAGTCATTTGTGGGATTTGGAATGCCTAACTGGTCTGATCCTTTAAATCACTTGGCATATGCTGATGATACTATAATCGTTGCTTCTGCTCATCCTCCATCCTTGAAAACGATTATGGCAGTGTTGGAGAACTATGAGAAGATATCAGGCCAGATGATCAACAAATATAATAGTTCATCACATGTATTCAAAGAATGCTAATGGATTGTTTTAGGCAGTGGGAGCTATTACAGGATTTGCAAGAGGTAAATTCCCCTTCACATATCTAGGGTGACCTATTTTTACACTAGAAGGAGAAAGGACTATTATGAGGATCTTATCAAGAAGGTGAAGGCTAAATTGCATTCATGGAAAGGAAAGTTGTTGTCATTTGGAGGAAAGGCAACATTGTAACGACCCGACCAGTCGTTTTGCCTTCTAAAATCCTGTGCCCCTAAATAAGACTTCGCGTACTTGCTTTTACTGATTTATGACTTGCGGGGATGGTTGGTTTAGGATTTGGAGGAGTTTGGGGTGGAATAGGAACACTTAGTTCCTTAAGGTTGGCCCTAATGGTTAAGTTTGACTTTAGTCAACATTTTTAGTAAACGACCTTGGAATCGGGATTTGAGGGTTTCAATAGGTTCGTATGATGATTTCAGACTTGGAAACGGGTTTTGGATGACCCAAGAGCGTTTTGGCGCCAAATAGTGGAATATGATTCTTTAAGTTCAAAAATTGAGGCTTGGAATGTGTTTTTGTTATATCGACGTCCGAACGGAATTCCGAGATCGAGAATAGATTCGTTATGTCATTTATGACTTGCTCGTAAAATTTGGCGTCATTCCGAGTAGTATAGGTATGTTTTGGCATATTGAAAGTGACTTCAAGAACTTAAAGTTTATAAGTTGAATTTAGTTGGTTTTGGGGTATGATTCTTAGATTTAATATTGTTTCGGGCGTTCCGAAGGTTTGAGCGAGTCCGTATTATGATTTAGAACTTTTTGGTATATTTGGACGGGGCCTCGAGGGCCCTGTATGTCATTTGGACGTCGCGCGAGGCAAGTTTAAGCTCTAAAAGAGCTGTTTGTGCATCAGATCTGGTGCGACCGCACCTGCGATTTTCCAGCCGCAGGTGCAAAACCGCAGAAGCATTCCAAGCCTCGCAGATGCGGCCTTTGAGTAGATGCCCAGGTTCTGCAGATGCGGTTCTTTTTCCGCTAAAGCGGAGCCGCAGGTGCAAGCTTCCTTCCGCAGGTGCGACCCCTGCCCAATTTTCCCCTTTCCGCAGGTGTGAACATTGGTTTGCAGAAGCGAGACCGCAGGTGCGGTCCACTCGCCACAGGTGGTAAAGTGCTGGAGGCAGTGAGGTCGATCTAAAAATGGGACTTAGACATATTTGAGGCCATTTATTGCATCCTTGGGCGATTTAGGAGCTTCTAAAGGAGGGATTTCAACTTACCACCTTGAGGTAATGTTTTCCTACTTACTGTGAGTTATTACTTAGTTTTTGGGTAGATTAACACACAAAAATTAGTGGAAATTATGGAATTAGAGAAAGACATAGGGTTTTGATAAAATAGGATTTTGACCACAAAATTTGTTATGTAATCTAGTAAAAATCATATATTATTGATCCTTATGTTATGGGTAACAACTTCCCTTAATAATTTCTGCAATCCAAGCATGTGGGACCGGGGGGGTGAATTTTAGGAATCTTGCAAACTAGGTTGGGTAACCATTTAAATAAGGAAACTGTGAATTCTTGAGCATAGATTTATTAGTTCGTGTGATGTTTGGTTAGTTTCGAGTTGTTGGACGACAAATTTGGAGATTCGGGCGCATTCTTAAATCGGGGAGTAGGCTTCAAACGAGGTAAGTCTCCTTTCTAACCTTGTAAGAGGGAACTTTACCCTAGGTAAAATAATTGATAATGTAAATAACTTGTGGGGAACTACGTGCGTACTAAGTGACGAGAGTCCGTGTGTAGTGACTGTTCTTGTTATGTCCGGGTAGTTAGGTTTACACCATTCCTTGTGAACGTTTTTAATTGAATTACATGTGGTAATTCCTTTGAACAGAATTTTATATAGATAACTTAAGAACTTAAAGGTTCCAAGTAAATCTTTGATTTCAAAAGAAATGGATTAAGGAAATGTGTTATGCTTATTTGAAACCGCTTCGCAGTTATATTCCATGAGTGGGGTGATTTCTTCCACTACTCTCATGGGAGCGGGTCGTTCTCCTCGGGAGGTTAATAAATGCCTCTATGGTTCGTGCCGTTCGACCCTTCGGTAGTGCACATTTATTATTTTAGTTGACCGGGTCGTACGTCCTCAGAACACTATGCGTATGCTACCTGCTTGATATATTTCTGTGATTAATAAACTGTTAGATGTCCTAGAAAACAAATTAGTAACATGTATGATAGAAGTTTGACATATAAATATACTTGTAGGAAGACTTGGCATTTCTTGTCTTTATTAATTGTTCATATTTGCTATTCATGCTTAGCCTTACCTTTAAATATATTGTTTTGGCCGTAGTAAGTGTCAAGTCGATCTCTCGTTACTACTTCTTCAAGATTAGACTGGATACTTACTGGGTACATAATGTTTATGTACTCATGCTACGCTTCTTTACTTAATTGTACAGGTTTTGAGGCAGGTGCATCTGGTTACCAGTCCAGATCCCGTTCTTGACTTTTCTCGAGATCAGAGATTCCACGGTGAGCTGCTTCTCTCGGTGCCGTTCAGTAACACGTTGGAGTCTTTCCCTTTCCTTTTTTTATCCTCTCTATATCCTCTCAAACAGTAGGATAGATGTATTATTTTAATTTCTTCTACTAGACGCATGTAAACTTGTGACAGTAGTTCATGACACATACTTCGGTAGACTGTTCTTTTGGAAATGTAACTATTTTAATTTAACTTCTTAACAATTGCAATTAAATTTGCCTTGACATTTTGCTATTTTTCTCATGCTTTGTGACAAACGCTTAAGTATCATTAAAAAGGTTTTTTTTATAAAATTTAAGTAGAATTTACTGAATCAATTGTGTTGGATTGCCTGACATCGGTGTTGGGCACCATCGCGACCTAGGTTAGTATTTGGGTCATGACAACATGGTATCAGAGCTCTAGGTTCACGTAGGTCTCACAAGTTACAGGCAAACCTAATAGAGTCTTGCAGATCGGTACATAGACATCTGTATTTATCTTCAGGAGGCTATAGGGTGTTAGGAAATCTCTCTTTATTCATCTTCTATCATGCAGTTGATAGTACGACAAATCTCACTCTTCTATTCTCTCACAGATGGTGAATACACGCACAACCGATGTTCCAGATCCGGGAGGGGCCGCTAACCCTTCCGTTGGAGGCCGAGGCAGAGGTCGGGGGAGGGCACCTATCCGAGGAAGGGGACGAGGGAGTCCTAGAGCTGGCCCACTTGCACCGCCAGCGGATCCAGTAGGGGATCCTATTATTGAGGAGCAGGGTGAGGCACCCGCACCAGATCGTGCCCCGTTGGATTTCATGACAACGCCAGGCTTCCAGGAGGTTATGGGTCGTATGATGCGGTTCATGGATACTATGACCCAGGCTGGTTTATTTCCAGCAGACTCGGCCATATCTCAGGCGGGAGGGGGAGCACAGACCCCTACTGCAGGACCCATGACATGCAGCCGCGGTCTATCAGACTCCGGGTACACCGCCCATGGGTGGGGCCCAGCCAGTAGCAGCAGCAGTACCTAAACCCAGACCAACTGTGGACGGCGATTTGCAGAAGATATTAGACAGATGGACCAGACTGCACCCTCCTGTCTTCGAAGGCGAGCGTCATGAGGATGCTTAGGATTTTATTGCTAGGTGCAAGGGACAGATTGCACAACATGAGGATACTGGAGTCACATGGAGTTGACTTCACTACTTTCCAGCTAGAGGGCAGGGCACGTAGATAGTGGCAGTCTTATGTTCTTGGCAGACCAGCGGATTCTCCTCCCATCACCTGGGAGCAGTTCACTAAGTTATTCTAGGACAAGTATATTCAACCCTCTGAGAGGGAAGAGCTGCGGTATCAGTTTGAGCAACTGGAGCAGGGTCAGATGTTAGCGACCAACTACGAGGCGAGGTTTTCTGAGTTGTCTTGTCATGCACTTATGATACTTCCTACTGACGCAGAGAGAGTATGGAGGTTTATAGCACGGTTGCACACTGGTATTAGGGCTAACATGGCCCATGAGGTGGAGATGTGGACTTCTTATCAGCTTGTAATGGAGATCGCTCGCAGGATTGAGGGTTATCGTTTGAGGAGCAGAGAGCAGGGTCAGCAGGATAAGAGAGCTCGATTTTCTGGAGATTTTAGAGGTGCCTCGGCTAGGGGCAAAGGTCAGTTTTCTAGGGGTCAGCCCAGCAGGCCCGTATACAGCACCCCCACCACCTCCTCGAGGTGCTCTAGCGAGGCCTTATTTCAGCGTGATGCCAGAGGATTCTTATCGCCCACCAGCTATTCATGGTTCCTCTGGTGGGTATTCTGGTCATTAGGGATCTTCCATCTCCTACTTTAGTGATATGCCAGAGAGTTCATACCAGCCTCCAACTATTTAGGGTTCTTCCTCAGGGTAGCAGGGTATGGTGCTGAGAGGTTGTTACGAGTGTGGGACCGAGGGAACATGAAAAGGTTTTGTATCAGGCTTCAGGGCAAGGCAGTGCAGCAGAGTCACTAGCATATTGTTCCAGTACCGGCGGTCCGGCCACCCAGAGGTGAAGGGCAGAGTGGTAGAGGTCGTCCTAGAGGTGGAGGCCAGGCATGGGGAGCTCAGTCAGCTTGTGTTCAGTCAAGCGGAGGCCAGTCAGCCGGCGCTCCAGCCAGATTCTATGCTTTCCCATCCAGACCAGATGCAGTGGCCTCAGATGCCGTGATCCCATGTACTATTTTGGTGTGCGGTAGGGATGCTTCGATATTATTTGATCCGGGTCTACCTATTCATATGTATAATCTTTGTTTGCACATTTCCTGGTTATTCCTCGTGAGTCCTTGGGTACTCCTGTTTATGTGTCCACCCATGTGGGCAATTCTGTGGTTGTGGAGCGGATCTATCGGTCCTGTGTGGTCACATTATGTGGGTTCGTCTTGTTACTTGATATGACTGATTTTGAGGTCATCCTAGGCATGTATTGATTATCTCCTTATCATGTCGTTCTAGATTTACATGCCAAGACTGTTACTTTAGCCATGCCTGAGTTACCGAGGTTGGAGTGGAAGGGTTCCTCAGTTAGTACAGCTAGTCGGGTTGTTTCTTTTCTGAAGGCTCGACATATGGTAGAGAAGAGTTTTTTGTCTTATCTTGCTTATGTGCGGGACACCACCGCAGAGTCTCCGACGATCTATTTAGTGCCAATGGTTCGAGAGTTTGCTGACGTGTTTCCTTCAGACCTTCCAGGCATGCCACTAGATCGTGATATTGATTTTTGCATTGACTTAGCTCCAGGCACCTAGCCTATATCTATTCCCTCATACCGTATGGCTCCGACGAAATTAAAAGAATTGAAGGAACAGTTTGAAGAGTTGTTAGCTAAGGTGTTTATCAGACCGAGTGTATCTCCTTGGGGTGCTTCAGTGCTATTTGTGAAGAAGAAGGATGGGACTATGCGGATGTGTATTGACTACCGCCAGTTGAATAATGTCACTATAAAGAACTAGTACCCATTGTCGCGTATTGATGATTTATTCGACCAGTTGCACGGTGCTCGGGTGTTTTCTAAGATTGATTTGAGATCAGGTTACCATCAGCTGAAGATTCGGGACTGGGATGTCCCCAAGACAACCTTTAGTACCAGATATGGTCATTATGAGTTCCTGGTGATGTCCTTCGGCTTGACTAATGCCCCAACATCGTTCATGGATTTGATGAAGATGGGGTTCAGGCCTTATATTGATTCCTTTGTCATTGTCTTCATTGATGGCATTTTGATCTACTCACGTAGCCTGGGGAGCACGAGCATCATTTGAGAGTGGTGCTTCAGACCTTCCGGGAACAAACGTTGTATGCTAAGTTCTCTAAGTGTGAGTTCTGGTTAGATTCTGTGGCATTCTTGGGACCTGTGGTATCCGGATAGGGTATCAAGGTGGATCCCAAGAAGATTGAGGCAGTTCAGAGTTGGCCACGCTCTTCTTGTGCGACCGAGATAAGGAGTTTCTTGGGATTAGCAGGTTATTATCGCCGGTTTGTGGAGGGATTTTCATCCAGTGCGGCCCCTCTGACTAGATTTTCCCAGAAGGGTGCCCCATTCCGATGGTACAACGAGTGTGAGGCGAGCTTCCAGCAGCTCAAGACAGCGTTGACACAACACCAGTTCTGGTGTTGCCTTTCGGTTCGGGGATGTACACAGTTTGTTGCGATGCTTTACGCGTTGGCTTGGGATGTGTGTTGATGTAGGAGAGGCGAGTCATTGCATATGCTTCACGTCAGTTGAAGGTTCATGAGAAGAACTACCCGGTGCACAATTTGGAGTTGGCAGCGATTGTTCATGCTCTTAAGATTTGGAGGCATTACTTGTATGGGGTGTCCTGTGAGGTCTATACAGACCACCGTAGCTTGCAACACTTGTTCAAGCAGAGGGATCTTAATTTGAGGCAATGCATGTGGCTTGAGTTTCTAAAGGACTATGACATCACTATTCTTTATCATCCGGGTAAGGCGAATGTGGTCGCAGACGCCTTAAGCAGGAAGGCAGAGAGTATGGGTAGCTTGGCATTCATTTCCCTAGAGGAGAGGCCACTAGCTTTGGACATTCAGTCCTTGGCTAACAACCTGGTGAGGTTGGACCTTTCAGATCCCAGCCGAGTTCTTGCACGTGTTATTGCTCAGTCTTCTTTGTTGGAGCAAATCAAGGCTCGACAGTTTGATGATCCGCACTTGGCAGTTCTCTGGGAGACGGTACTATAGGGTGGTGCCAAGGAGGTTTCTATTGGCGAGGATGGTGTTCTGCTACTTCAGGGTCGCCTATGTGTTCCTAATATTGATGGCCTGAGGGAGAGGATTCTAGAGGAGGCTCACAGTTCCCGGTATTCTATTCATCCTGGTGCTACGAAGATGTATCGCGACCTGAGGCAGCACTATTGGTGGAGGAGGATGAAGAAAGACATAGATGAGTATGTGGATAGGTGTCTAAATTGCCAGCAGGCTAAGTATGAGAACCATAGGACAGGATGCCTACTCCAGCAGATGCCTATACCTGAGTGGAAATGGGAGCGCATCACTATGGACTTCGTAGTTGGGTTGCCGCGGACCTTGCGGAAGTTCGATGTTGTTTCGGTGATATTGTGGACAGATTGACCAAGTCGGCACATTTTATTCCAGTATCCACTACTTATACATCCGATAGGTTTGCCCAGATCTACATTCAGGAGATAGTTTGGTTGCACGGTGTGCACTTGTCCATTATATCAGATAGAGGTCCTCAGTTCACCTCACACTTTTGGAAAGCAGTACAGAGTGAGTTGGGCACCCGGGTAGAGCTCAGCACAGCATTCCACCCTCATAGCGACTGGGAAGTCGGAGCGGACAGTTCAGATACTAGACGACATGATCAGAGCATGTATGATTGACTTTGGAGGAAAGTGGGATCATTTTTTTCCTTTGGCCGAGTTTTCTTATAACAACAACTATCAGTCCAGCATTGATATGGCTCCATTTGAGGCCTTGTATGGTCGGCGATGTCGTTCTCCCATCGGGAGGTTTGATCCAGACGAGGCTAAGTTATATGGCATTGATTTGAAGAAGGATGCTCTGGAAAAAGTGAAGTTGATTCAGGAGAGGCTTCGCACAGCACAGTCCAGACAGAAGAGTTGCGCGGATCAGAAGGTGCGTGATGTATCATTAATGGTCGGTGAGAAGGTTCTCTTAAAAGTCTCGCCGATGAAGGGTATTATGAGATTCAGAGATAAGGGCAAGCTGAGCCCAAGGTTTATAGGTCCATTCGAGGTGTTGAGGCGAGTTGGGAAGGTTGCGTATGAGCTCGCTTTGCCTCCCAGTTTTTCAGGAGTTCACCCGGTCTTTCATGTATCCATGCTACGGAGGTATCACGCCGACTCCTCCTATGTGTTAGATTTTAGTACCATCTAGCTAAACGAGAGGTTGGGCTACGAGGAGGAGCCAGTTGTTATTATTGACAGGCAGGATCGCCGGTTGAGGTCTAAGACAGTTTCCGCCGTAAAGGTCCAGTGAAGGGGCCAACCAGTCAAGGAGGCGACTTGGGTGTCCGAGGAGGACATGCAGAGCAGATATCCACACTTGTTCAGCACTCCAGGTATGATTCTAGACTCATTTGAGGACGAATGTTTGTTTAAGAGGTGGAGAATGTAACGACCCGACCTGTCGTTTTGCTTTCTAGAACCTCGTGCCCCTAAATACGACTTCCCGTAGTTACCTTTACTGATTTATGACTTGCGAGGATGGTTGGTTCAGGATTTGGAGGAGTTTGGGGTGGAATAGGAACACTTAGTTCCTTAAGGTTGGCTTTAATGGCGAAGTTTGACTTCGGTCAACATTTTTAGTAAACGACCTCGGAATCGGGATTTTAGGGGTCAATAGGTTCATATGATGATTTCGGACTTGGGCGTATGTTCAGAACAAGGTTTGGATGACCCGGGAGCGTTCCAGCGCAAAATAGTGGAATATGATTCTTTAAGTTCAAAAATTGAGGTTTGGAACGTGTTTTTGTGATATCGAGGTCCAAATGGAATTCCGAGATGGGAAATACTTTTGTTATGTCATTTATGAATTGCTCGCAAAATTTGACGTCATTCCGAGTAGTAAAGGTATGTTTTGGCATGTTGAAAGTGAATTCAAGAACTTAAAGTTCATAAGTTGAATTTAGTTTGTTTTGGGGTATGATTCTTAGATTTAATATTGTTTCGGGCGTTCTGAAGGTTCGAGCGAGTACGTATTATGATCTAGAACTTGTTGCTATATTTGGACGGGGCCTTGGGGGGGAGGGGGCGTATGCCATTCGGACGTCACGCGGGGCAAGTTTAAGCTCTAAAAGAGCTGCTAGTGCATCAGATCTGGTGAGACCGCACCTGCGATTGGCCAGCCGAAGGTGCCAGACCGAAGAAGCGGTCTAAGACTCACAGATACGGCCTTTGAGCAGATGCCCAAGTTGCGCAGATGCTGTTCTTTCTCTACAGCAGCGAAGTCGCAGGTGCGACCCCTGCCCACTTTTCCCCTTTCTGCAGGTGCGGACATTGGTCCGCAAAAGCGAGACCTCAGTTGCGGTCCACTCGCCGCATGTGCAAAAGTACTGGAGGCAGTGAGGTCAATTTAAAAACGGGACTTAGACATATTTGAGGCCATTTATTGCATCCTTGGGCGATTTAGGAGCTTCCAAAGGAGGGATTTCAACTTACCACCTTGAGGTAATATTTTCCTACTTAGTGTGAGTTATTACTTAGTTTTTGGGTAGATTAAAACACAAAAATTAGTGGAAATCACGGAATTAGAGCAAGACCTAGGGTTTTGATAAAATAGGATTTTGACCACGAAATTTGTTATGGAATCTAGTAAAAATCATATATTATTGATCCTTAGGTTATGGGTAACAACTTCCCTTAATAGTTTCCGGAATCCGAGCATGTGGGCCTGGGGTGAATTTTAGGAATCTTGCAAACTAGGTTGGGTAACCATTTAAATAGGGAAACTGTGAATTCTTGAGAATAGATTGATTAGTTCGTGTGATGTTTGGTTAGTTTCGAGTTGTTGGACGACAAATTTGGAGATTCGGGCGCATTCTTGAATCGGGGAGTAGGCTTCAAACGAGGCAAGTCTCCTTTCTAACCTCGTAAGAGGAACTTTCCCCTAGGTGAAATAATTAATAATGTAAATAACTTGTGGGGGACTACGTGCGTACTAAGTGACGAGAGTCCGTGCGTAGTGACTATTCTTGTTATGTCTGGGTAGTTAGGTTTACACCATGCCTTGTGAACGTTGTTAATTGAATTACATGTGTTAATTCCTTTGAACGGAAGTTTATATCGATAACTTAAGAACTTAAAGGTTCCAAGTAAATCTTTGATTTCAAAAGAAATGGATTAAGGAAATGTGTTATGCTTATGTGAAACCGCTTCGCAATTATATTCTGCGAGCGGAGTGATTTCTTCCACTACTCTCATGGGAGCGGGTCATTCGCCTCGGAAGGTTAATAGATGCATCTATGGTTTGCGTCGTTCGACCCTTCGGCAGTGCACATTTATTATTTTGTTGGATCGGGCCATATGCCTCGGCACACTATGCGCATGCTACCTGCTTGATATATTTCCGTGATTGTTAAACTGTTAAATGTCCTGGAAAACGAATTAGTAACATGTATGATAGGAGTTTGACACATAAATATACTTGTGGGAAGACTTGACATTTCTTGTCTATATTAATTGTTCATATTTGCTATTCATGCGTGGCCTTACCTTTAAATATATTGTTTTGGCCCTAGTAAGTGTCAAGTCGATCTCTCGTCACTACTTCTTCAAGATTAGGCTGGATACTTACTGGGTACATAATGTTTATGTACTCATGCTACGCTTTTGTACTTAATTGTACAAGTTCTGAGGCAGGTCCATCTGGTTACCAGTCTGGAGCCCGTTCTTGACTTTTCTCGAAATCAGAGATTCCACGGTGAGTACCTTCTCTCGGTGCCGTTCAGCAGCACGTTAGAGTCTTTCCCTTTCCTTTTGTTATCCTGTTTATATCCTCTCAAACAGTAGGATAGATGTATAATTTTTATTTCTTCTACTAGACGCCTATAAACTTGTGACACTAGTTCCTGACACACACTTCGGTAGACTGTTCTTTTGGAAATGAAACTATTTTAATTTAACTTCTTAACCATTGCAATTAAATTTTCCTTGACATTTTGCTATTTTTCTCATGCATTGTCACAAAAGCTTAAGTATCATTAAAAGGGTTTTTTTATAAAATTTAAGTAGAATTCACTAAATCAATTGTGTTGGCACGCCTGACATCGGTGTTGGGCGCCATCACGACCTAGGTTAGGATTTGGGTCGTGAAAAACACTCATTTCTAGTGTGTTGCAAAGTATGCCAGTCCACATGTTATCAGTCCTTCATCCACCAAAAAATGTCCTGGAGCATCTTCATAGATTTTTGCTAGGTTCTTTTGGAGCAAAAGGAAGAAGGGAGAAGCAGACATTGGGCTTCATGGAAAAATCATTGTCTTCCTAAAGAGGAAGGGGGGCTAGGTTTTAGGTCCTTACATGATGTGTCAAGGGCACTGTTTGCTAAACTATGGTGGAGGTTTAGGACCACAAAAGTTTTATGGTCTAATTTCATGTGGAATAAGTATTGCAAGAAGGAGATACCAACGGTGGTGCAGTTTAGAAGGGGGTCTCATGTTTGGAGACAAATGTTGAATGCTAGGAAAGAAGTAGAGCATGAGATCCTATGGGAATTGAAGAGTGGAACAACTAATATTTGGCATGAAAATTGGACTGGATTGGGTGCACTTTATCACGTATTACCTGAAGACTTTCCTATCAATGATGTCACGCCCCGCAATATTACGTCGATATTATGTCTCGCATTATTATATTATGATGATGTTACGCCTTGCAGTACTACATTACGATAATGTTACTCTTCGTAGTATTAAATTATGACGATGTTGCACCCTGTGGTATTGTACGTTGAATTTGTCGTAAGGTAATTGACACCAGTCCAATGAAAATATTATTTGGAGATTATAAGGACTATGCTATGTCAAACAAGTGATGAGTAAATTTGTGAAGGTAAGAGGGGAAGCAAGTCAAAGAAAATGAATTTTCGTCCAAATTTGGCATACAAGGATAAAAGATGGATCGAGCGTTAATACCCGATATTTATGGACTAGTACCATACAATTAGCAACGTGAGATTTTGCGATTCTAAGGGAGTGCGGTGCAACCTTTTCCAAGAATATCATATGTGTTTTCCTCTACTACTCCAGGTATGTTAAGGCTATCCCTTCTTTATTTTTGGGATGATCTATACGACATGAACGAAATGAGAAAATGCACAAATTACATAAATGACTCTATTCATAGAAATACTAGAGATGCTTATGTTCTTGATTCCCCATGTGTCATATTATTTTATCATCTGTTCATGGGTCTAAAAAATACATAAGTTGGTAAAGTTTATTTTATGATATTAATCATAGGCATAATGGTCTTATGACGTACCGAGAGATTTTATTAACATATTTCATATGCATTTCATGCATTTATACATGCACATTGACCCATGATCATATAACGTATATATATATGTATGTATATATATATGGGATATGGGAACGGTTATGGCGTTATATACACACCACCCCCTGATTAGCTGGTATGCGTTGATGATTTTGCCCACAGTGGCCGAGATGATATGATGGGATGCCCTCAAAGGCCCGATAATGTTATGAAACATGTACATATGCACGACATGACATTCATACGCATATGCATGACACTATAATTATTTCATGATTTACAGAGTTATCCAGACTTACAGGTTGAGTCATTTACTCTATATTTCTTCCATGTCTGTTACGTACTTATTTATGTGCCTTACATACTATGTATATTATTCGTACTGACATCCCTTTTTTCCGGGGGACACTGTGTTTCATGCCTGCATGTCCCAATAGACAGGTCGGGAGCCCTCCAAGTAGGCTATCAGCTCAGCGGAAGATGTTGGTGTGCTCCATTTTCTTCGGAGTTGCTCATTTGGTTAGTATGATTTAGACATGTATTGTTGTCACACCCCAAAACAGAGGGACGAGACCGGCGCCTAACCGGATGAACCCAGTCAAGCGGACCTGGATTGCCTTTCCTACCCAACGTATTACCCCGTGTTCATAACGTACATTATTCCATATGAGTTAGCCAATTTAGATTCAAAGTACACTTTACAACTTAATTCCATTTTTCCTCTTTTAGTTTTCAACAATAGATAATCCAAAATATACAAGTTACATACAACATTTCTGATTTGCGATCCACAATTACGAGTGAGTAAAACTACCGCCCAAAATATATATATACATATACATATACATATACAACCCACACTGTGCCTACGGAGCCTCTAAGAGTTCTTAGGAGTTTTACATAACTTGTCGGCAACAAGGCCCCGGCTATACCTTTACAACATAAGCAAAAGAGGATAGTATAATCCACACGCGGCCCCGAGAAGAAGAGGGGCTCACCAAAACTGATGAAGAGATGAAAAGGAGGCACCACTAACGGCGGGATGAGCTACCTGCTATGGAACCACCTACATCCATATAAAAGATGTAGCGCCCCCGGCAAAAGGGACGTTAGAACCGTTGAATAGTACTAGTAAGTATGAACAAACTTTACTCTAACTACAATCAAACAATACACAGATAAGAGACAGTTAATGGAACCAACAAGTATTGCACAGAAACAGAAACAACCACAACCAAGAGTTTCACAGATTCTCATTTCAACACAACCACATTCCACCCTTATTACCTCTCCACCCTTATTACCTCGTCCATCCTTATTACCTCGTCCACCCTTATTACCTCGTCCACCATTGTTACCTCTCCACCCTTATTACCTCGTGTTGCGGAGTGCAACCTGATCCCTCCGGACAATCACATTTCAGCCTTGTTACATTCTGTTGCGGCGTGCAACCCGATCCCACAGGACAATCACATTTCATAACAACAATCACCAACAATTGAATCACAAGGATCTTCATTACAAGGAATACAAGTTCATATCAGAAATTCGCTCTGTGTACTCAAGGCACAATGATTCTCACCAAGCAGTAATTCATGTACACGGTGTTGCCATAATCGTTCAACTCAATTACATCAATTCACAATACCCTTTTTCATCACTTACCACGCACGGTTTTTAGCCATTAGAGACATTCCCACACTTGGGCACATTAACATTCTTTCATTCATTAACACATACTTTCATATCAATACCATCGAGCATTTAACGAGCTTTGCACATAATAAGATAGGCACAAAAAACCACTTTTCACAATCTCAATTAGCATAGTAGTCAGCAAGAAATTCAGGGAGTGAAGTCTTACGCCTCAACACATTTGGACAGTCAATTCACATATTCTCAAACAAGGTACACATACCGTATGATCGGACACAAACAAGAGGATTCTACAAAGGTTAAAGTTAGCCATACATACCTCGAGGCGAATTTCCCCTTTTTAATTTCTATCACAAATCACCGAGTCGTCTAGCACCGTCAATATATTCCACAATGTTACATATTTCACTTAGAATTAGGAAGCTTGAATTCAATTGGGAATTTTATCAAACACTATGTGACCCCTTAGATTACTAACCCCCTTTTTGAGAACAATAACCCAAACTTGTTTTCCCTTTACTAGATTACGGAGTTTAACTTACATGCATGCAAGGTCTCAACTTTAATTTTCAAGACCCAACCTATTTGTTCTTTATTCTTAACCAAAATCTTAGAATTAGAGGGAAATGGGGTGAAGAATTACCTCTTTGAGTGAAGAAAATGATAATAACTCGATAATTTCCGGGCTTGGTTGATTTTGGAAAATCAAATTGATGAAGATGGAGCTTTCTCTCTCAAGAACCCTCTCTCCCCTCTCTCTATTTTTGTTCAGAAATTCCTTAAAAAATAAGGGGAGGGGTGTTTTATTAAACAGGGGGTCAGGTTTTAAATTTAGAAAATAGGAGCCCCGACACAAAAATGTGATCACATTCCTGCTATGCGGTCCGCATTCCTGTCGCATAGTTGGCCCTCAAATGGGCCAAAATTGGAAAACAATCTGCCCAGGTATGCGACCACTATGGCGTCCGCATACCTGTTATGCGATCGCATAGTGCGTCGCAGAACCTCCCTCGCAAAAAAAATGGGGCAAGAATGCGACAACTATGCGGTCCGCATACCCAAAATGCGATTCGCATTCTGGGCTGCATAGTTGTCCTTAATTTGGGCAGAAGCCTGATCAAGTATGCGACCATTATGCGGTCTACATACACTTTATGCGATCGTATAGTGCGTCGCATAACAGCACAATTCTGGAAAATTTTATCTTTTAAGTTCTGGGATACATTTTAGTCAAAAAGGCCCATTTTTAAGAATTTGTACAGTTTTAACAACACATGGACCTATTCGGGCATTATTTTAGACATGAAATTTTACGGATCTTTACAATTTTTTTGTATGGCGGGACTCTGTCCTGACCTTTATGAAAATTATGTATTCTTAGAGGCTTGTAGACGATGTCATGTACGTAAAAGATTGTATGGCCTTGTCGGCCTATGTGCAGTATACAAGTGGTTATTTTGGTCTTATAGGCTCGTATGTCCTATGTATAAGTTGGTATCGCATGTTGTATTCTACTGATCACACAACAACCTTTCGGATCAGTTATCTATGATAGTATGACATGAAAGGATACGTTATGTTGGTACTTGGTTGAGTAAGGTACCCGGTGCCCATTGCGGCCCATCAGTTCGGGTCATGACAAATGAAGATCTTCAGGATGTGGCAGAATTACGACAAGGTGAAACATGGGATGATCAGCTACTAAATCAAACTTTCAATGAGGAAATTGCAGAACATATAATGTTAAATGTGCATTATGAAGGCAGTGAGGGATACTGAGTTAGACCATACTAGATGCCAACTCCTTCAGGCAAGTTCAGTTTTAGCAGTGCTTGGCAAATATTGAGGATAGGGCTGATCCTAATCAAGAAATCAAGTTAATGTGGATTAAAGGTTTACCATTCAAGATATCCTTCTTCTTGTGGAGTTTGTGGAGGCAGAAAATAGCCACTAATGACATGTGGAGAAGTCAAGGGAAAATGGTGATATCTAGGTGTTGGTGTTGTCAGCAGCCCAAAGAGGAATCTATTGAGCATATATTTGTCAGAAGTCCTACTGCCTCTAAGGTATGGAACTTGTTTGTGGGGGCTACTGGAATTACTGTGCCATTGATTCAATTTAAGCAGGATATAAGGCATTGGTGGTATGCTCAATGTTGTCCAAAGTTAAAGCCATTGTTTCAAGCAGTAACAACTATCATCACTTGGGAACTTTGGAAGAGAAGAAATGCAGGTAACCACATGGGTTCAGTGTCCACAAATAGGGTGATTCATGAGATCAATAGGAGATTTCATCAACTGGCAAGGGTTAGGTATGCTTGGATGACTAATATTCCAATGTTATGGCCAAACATAATTCAATACTTTGAAGGTTATAAATCTATATTGCTCACTACAAGAGTAACATGGCAACTTCCTTTTCTTGGTTGGTACAAATGCAATACTGATGGAGCCTCAAAAGGAAATCCTGGTCCTAGCTCCTTAGGATTTTGTGTGAGAGATGATGAAGGTGATATGGTGTATGCAAGGGCAGTAGACCTGGGGGTGACAACTAATGTGGTGGCTAAAGCTAAGGCTATTCTTCAAGGATTGGAATACTGTATGGAGCATGATCTGCACCCTCTCATATTGGGGACTAATTCATTGGTGATGAAGAAAGTGATAGAAGGGGAATGGGATCCTCCTTGGGTATTTGCAAATGATGTGAAGAAAATTATAGAGATGAAGGGTAACTTCAATGTGATCTTTCAACATGTGTTCAGAGAAGGCAACTCAGTGGCGAATTTTATAGCTAACATTGTGTTTTCTTTTGCAGGTACATATGAGTTTCATTCATTCACTAAACTACCTAGTGTAGGGAGGAGGTTGATCAATCTATACAAATCTCAAACACCTAACCTTAGGGTTATGATAGCAAAGAGAAGAACCCCAGACTTATGGCTTCACGGGATTGGACTCTGCACAAACCTACATGTTTCTTTGTCTCATGATGTATGTTATTAAGGTACTTTCCAGTGGTATTAGCATGGTCACATGCTCATTCTGGGGGTTCTTTGATAATGTACAGGAATAATGCGATAAGCAGGTGTTGGATGGTAAACATTATCCTGATTCTGATATGGCCAAATACTAAGGAAAACGATGAGCCTGTCATGTGATATTTCTAGACATTGTTGAATCATTTCTCTGTGGTATTATCATGCTTTCATGCTCAATATGAGGATGGTTTAGCAATGTTTAGAATGATGTCTACACTAAAGGTTCTAGCATGGAAAGATCTAAGCTTACAAGAACAAAAAAAGGCACAGTTTCGAAGCCTGGCTCTTGCCTTGCAAAGCCTACTTAAAGCCAGCTCATGCATGGATTTTTCCTTGCAAAGCTTGCCTAAAGCCAGCTCACGCCTGGATTTTGCCTTGCAAAGCTTGCCTAAAGCCAGGTCAAGCCTGAATTTTGCCTTGCAAAGCCTGCCTAAAGCCATGATCTTGTACATGTTAAGTTTGATGAGTGAGCACATGATTAATACTTGCACAAACTCAGTTCACTGCATATGGAGATCATATAGTAGCTACACTTAGAAGACTATGTTGGCTTCAAATCTATTGTGGAGATGTTCGGAATTCAATTTAACCTATGGACAGTATACCCCAACGCCTGGTGAGAGCTTGATAGGTACTGCTTGGTATTTTCCACTAGCAATTGGATTCACATACACTGACAGAAGAAAGAGGCACTCAGTATAGCTAGTTCATTAGATTTTAGCTTTTCTATCCTTTTAGTAGCTAGTAGCTTCATGAAGCTTCTATTTTGGTTTGGACATCTTGTAAGCTTTGGACCCATTTTGGGATATTATTTATATATTAGCCACTGGGCAATCTGCCTAGTGGTATATTTTCTTTTTAAAAAATCAAAATAAACCCTTATGCTTTTCGTAATTACAAGGGCAAGTCCCCGGGTTCGAAATTCGTTCGAGACTTTATCTCGGTGTTGGCTCGGTCGAGCTGATAGATGTGTTATCCTTAATAATCAAGTTCGAATGAATCTTGAATTTAGGATAAAGTTAACCCTTAGGTTTTTTATCAAATGATTGTTAAGTTTTTCGAGCTTACTGTTATATACCCTTTAGGTGAATCTTCGAGCTATAGTTGATATTTGTTTGAGCTCGGAATATTGGAACCCTTGGGTTCGAATCGAGTGAGGACGAGGTCTCGAACTCTAATAGTATTGGCCCTTAGGCTCTTTATGTCAGCCCTTAGGCTCTTTAGATTGGGCCAATTCGGCCTCTAAAAATGGCTATTATTTTTCCCCTTTCTGCTAAAAGACTTAGTGAAAATTTCTTATGCCTTAACATATGATTTTTATACCCATTGGGTTTTTCGAGGGTTCGATGATCGGAACCCTATTTTTGTTTTGTGCCTTAACGCGTTTGTGTTAAGATATTTTGATACCTATTATTTTTTTTCTGAAGGCTGATATTATCTAAGCCTTAAAATTATTCTAGGGAGGATTTTATCGATCCCTTTTTATTTGTTTTGCCGAGGGTAGCCTTATTTAACTAGGTTTTCTAAGTATTTGAAGGCCTTTTGTTTATAGCGAAAGTCAGACGTCTCTGAGCCGCGTTAGTTTGGCCGTAGCCTTTAGTGTGGTCGTAGCCTTTAATGTGGCATAGCCTTCGGGTATGTCTCTTAGACTTATTTTATGATAACAATTGGAACTTGTCGAAATGTTTGTCCCTGAGTATGGTGGCCTTGGCCTATATATCGAGGGGTGCCTAGTTGAGGTCTTATAATTTTGAACTTAAATAACTCGAGTGTGCAGTCCCCGAGTGTTCGAGGTATGCTTGTACTTGTAAATAGAAATTCATACCTTAGAAATAGTACCGTTTAAGGAGTGATATGTTCCGGTTATTCGACAATGGTTCGCCGTTCATTGTTCGGAGTTTGTAAGATCTTTTTCCGACTATGTCGAGGGTTTTTGTAGGGTCCTTCCCAGTTAGGACCGGGTTTCCCTTTGTTAGGATCTCGAGTGTTGATGGTGACGTTTATTAGGATTAAGTCCCCTACTTTGAAGTGTCTAAGGTTGGTCCTTCTATTATAGTACCTCGCAATTCGTTGCTTTTGTGCAGCCATTCAAACGAGTGCAACATCTCGTCTTTCATCAAATAACTCGAGACTAGCATTCATGGCCTTGTGGTTCAATTCCTCTGTTGCATATCGAAACCTAGCGTTGGGTTCTCCCACTTCGACTGCTATCAAGGCGTTGGAGCCGTACACTAAGGAAAACAGGGTTGCTTCTGTACCGGAATTCGACGTTGTCCTATAAGCCCATAGGACTTCGGGCAATTTTTCTCTCCACTTCCCTTTGGCTTCGTTTAGCCTTTTCTTCAAGTTTTGGATGATAGTCTTGTTTGTTGATTCGTCCTGTCCGTTCCCACTCAGGTGATATGACGTCGAGAGTATCCTCTTTATTTTTTGATCTTCAAGGAATATTGTTACTTTTCTACCGATGAATTGTTTGCCATTATCACATACTATTTCCGCGGGTATTCCGAATCGGCATGCGTTGTGATCCCATATAAAATCGATCACTTCCTTTTCCCTAACTTTTTCGAAGGCTTGTGCTTCAACCTATTTAGAGAAATAGTCAACCATAAATAATATGAACTTAGATTTACCTGGGGCCGATGGTAGAGGACCGACGATGTCCATTCCCCATTTCATGAATGTCCATGGGGATAGGACATAGTGGAGTTATTGGTCGGGCCAGTGGATAATCGGTGCAAACCTTTGAAATTTATCGCATCTTCGAACGAACTCCTTAGAGTCTTTTTCCATGTTATCCCAATAATATCCTGCTCTGATGACCTTTCGAACTAGTGACTCGGCACCAGAATGGTTCTTCACAAGTGCCTTCGTGGATTTCTCACAGAACATAGTCAGTATCTCCTGGTCCCAAGCATACTGCTAATGGACCATCGAACATTTTCCTGTATAATGTTTCGTCTTTGTCTAATGTGAATCGAGCGGCTTTAGTCCGTAAGGCCCTCGATTCTTTGGGATCCGATGGTAACTTCCTGTTCTTGAAATATTCGATTTATTTGTTTCTCTAGTCCCAGGTTAAGCTTGTAGAATTTATTTCAGCATGTCCTTCCTTGCTTATAGATCTCGAGAGTTGAACGACAGTCCTCGAGTTTACCTCATCTTCTTCGACCGATAACCCTAAATTAGCAAGTGCATCGGCCTCGGTATATTGTTCTCGAGGTATATGTTGTAGAGACCATTCTTTGAAGCGATGCAAGGTTACCTGCAATTTGTCTAAGTACATCTACATTCTTCCCTCTTGAACTTCGAAGGTTCCGTTTACCTGGTTAACTACCAGGTTGGAGTAACATTTAGCTTCAACAATTTCCGCTCCCAAGCTTTAGCTAGCTCGAGACCTGCAATCATAGCCTCATACTTGGCCTCGTTATTAGTCAATTAGGCTATTTTATTCGATTGTCTAATAATATTGCCCGTGGGGGGTTTCAACAATGCCGAGCCCAGACCCTTTCACATTCGAGGAATCGTCTGTGAAGAGGGTCCATACCCCTAATGATGTACCCAGTTTTAGTAGAAGTTCCTTTTCCACTTCGGGTACAAGGGTCGGTGTAAAGTCGGCCACGAAGTCTGCCAAAATGTGAGACTTGATGGTCGTTCGGGGTTGATACTCGATATCGACCCGCCAAGTTCGATGACCCATTTGGCCAATCGGCCCGATAGTTTGGGCTTGTGCAAAATATTTCGGAGTGGATAAATGGATATCACACATATATGGTGGCACTGGAAATATGGCTTAAATTTTTAAAATGAACTTATTAATGCAAGTGCCAATTTCTCTAAGTATGGATACCTAGTTTCAGCATCTCTGAAGGTTCGACTTATGTAATAAACAGGAAACTGCGTACCTTGATCTTCTCGAACTACTACACCACTTACCATTATCTCGGTCATTGCCAAGTATAGGTACAACTTCTAGTCCGCCTTCGGAGTGTGGAGCAGAGGTGAGCTCAACAAGTATCACTTAAATTCCTCCAATGCTTGTTGGCATTTCGGGGTCCATGCAAAATCATTTTTCTTTATGAGTAAAGAAAAGAACTTGTGGCTTCGGTCTGATGACCTCGAAATGAATCAACCAAAGGCAGCTATCTGTCTGGTTAGACTTTGTATGTCTTTCACACTATCTACGACGGTGATATCCTCGATGGCCTTAATCTTATCGGGGTTGATTTTGATCCCTCGATGTAATACCATGATGCCGAGGAACTTGCCTTAGCCAACCCTGAAAGCGCATTTTTCGGGGTTATGTTTCATGTTGTACTTCCTCAAGATTTCGAATGTTTCCTGCAATTGAGTCAAATGGTCCTTTGTGCGTAGGGACTTAACTAACATATCATCAATGTAAACTTCCATTGATTTACCTATCTTTTCTTCGAACATTTTGTTAACTAGGCGTTGGTATGTAGCTCCCGCATTTTTTAGCCCGAAGGGCATTACATTGTAACAATAAGTTCCATACTTAGTGATAAAGGAAGTCTTTTATTGGTCTTCTGGGTCCATCTGGATTTGATTGTACCCAGAATAGGCATCGAGAAAGGTAAGGATCTCGTGGCCGGTTGTGGCATTGATCATGCGATCGATGTTAGGCAGTGGAAAAGAGTCTTTCGGACATGCTTTGTTCAAGTCCTTATAGTCTACACACATTCTAAGTTTGTTCCCCTTTTTGGGGACTACAACTACATTGGCTAACCATTCGGGATATTTTACTTCCCAAATGGATCCTATTTTGAGAAGTTTGGTTAGCTCCTCCTTTATGAAGGCATGCTTTACCTCGGACTGAGGTCTTCTCTTTTTCTTTATAGGTCTGAACTTGGGATCCAGGCTCAGCCAATTAGTTGTTATCTCCGGTGGGGTTCCTGTCATGTCTAAATGGGACCATGCAAAGCAATCCATGTTAACAATAAGAAATTGAATGAGTTTTTTCCTAAGCTCGGGGGTCAACCCCGTTCCCAGGTATACCTTTCAATCGGGTAGATATTAGATCAATATCACCTGTTCCAGCTCCTCGACCGTGTTGATACCCAATTTTTCCTCGAAATTATTTTCAAACTTACCCTTTTTACCTTCAAAATCACTTTTCATAATGAATGGTATTTTTTATAATTTTTCATATTTTTATCAATTTTCCTATTTATTTAGTATTTTATATTCAATAATTATTCATAAACTATATAATAAATAATTCCAAAACGTTTTCCAGTTCAATATATTATTTTAATCCTATTCAGATTTAATTATTTCGTAAACTAACCAATTTGGCACTATTTAGCTATAATTACACAAATTTTGTAACTGTGGCATAATTGTGCATTTATGCTATTTTAATCCCATAATTAGTCATTTTATATTTTATAATTAGTCAATTGCCTTAAATTTCACTTACTTAGCATTAATCTTATTTTTATATAATTATTAGCTATTTTCATAATTACTTTATTTTATTTTTCACGGGTATTAAAAATCTAGCCACTTTTTATTCAAACCAATACCCCAATCTTTTAACCCAATTAATTACCCAATACCCAACCCACCTAATTGACCTAGTAACCCAGCCCAAACCAATCTCCTACCCGGCCCAACCCGGGATCAAACTTAGCCGTTGATCAAATTAGATCAACGGTCCAGATCCTCATTACCATAATTAAACTCACCTAACCCCCCTGACCCCTCTCATTCTCACCGTCTGTCATCTCTCTACTCTCTCTCTCTCTATCTCTAGTCTCTTCTAGAGACTTTTGTCTCTTCCCTGCTCCGATGAGTCCTTTCATCTTCTCCGTCGAACTTCTCCACCGGAGACCATGGATTCCTCACCTTCTGCCTCATATGGTTCCCTTATGCCGGTAATGTCATCCCTAAGACCCTCGAAGGGTGAGGATCCGTCTACTCACACCCATGGCGTTCCTGCTTGCCTCAGGCCTTGGCTTGATTTCGAGTAAGATATGTGACCTTTGGGGCTTGAGCCAGTGACATTTGAGGTCCTTCTTATCTTTTCTAGGGTTTTCTTTAAAACCCTAATGCTTGAAACCTCCGATTCTTTTAGATCTACAATAGATCTACGCATATTACAAGTTATTATGATGTTTCCTTTAAAGATTTTTTGTTTCCCCTAAACGGTTCTTCATTTTTTTTAACTAGGGTTCCTAAACCCTTTTTCAAAATGGTTTTCCTTGTTGATTTCTAACATTACCTCATGATTTTCCTCATATTTACCATTATTAAAACCTTTTCCTTGTGGTTTGGTCAGTATATGTGCTTAATTGTCACGAGTCGCTTGCATTTCTGGTGATTTTACTTTGTTTTTCCTATTAGGGTTTATGACTCTTTGTCTCTTTTGTGTGTATCATGTCTACTCTGCTGATTCATACTAGCATCTGTGTGAAACCCTAATTTTTAGACCTAAGCCCTGAAAATTACTGGTTTGCTTGTGTGTTTGCATATGTGCTTGTGTTTCATTGATCTTTACCCTATGTTGTTTGTCTTTGGTTCTTCTTGCCTCCCTCACTCACATGATCCTTAATTCCACACACTAGGGTTTATGTGTTCTTGCTTAACATCCATGTTGTTTCATGTTGAATCTCTTCAATTAATATTATGCTTGCTCCAGTCCTTGATTCTGTGCTATTTGTCACTCAATTGTTGCCTAACTTACCGCTTTGCTTATAATATGGTTATTCGTGTTATGCATAAGAATTTCTATTCACTGGTTGTTTAAATCCCTGATTCACTATGATTCGAAAAGCCCTGCTGATCTCTCATGAGATATTCTTCTGATTTCCAACCTCTAACTTATTTTTCTTACCTTGATTTGTTACTATGATTGATATTGCTTCCTTAATTGATATTTTTCCGAACCTAGTCTCAATTGCTTGCTTGATTTTGTCTGCAATTGTCTTCTTATATGTCCTATGCATGGTAACTTTCCTTAATTATGCTTACCTACTAGCCGTTTGAGTTCAACCTTCAATTAAGGGATACTTAATTTCTTGTCATGAACACTGTTTTACATTCTTTCCTTATTTGTCACTCACCGTTTGAATAATTCTCTTAATTTTAGGGATACTTACAGTTAATTGATTCTCTGAGTCCCATAATTACTGGGCAGTCTGAATTCTTTACCTTATTCTTTTTCACCTAGTTCCAACTATATATATACTCTGTCCATGCATTGAAAAAAAAGGAGAAAAAGAAAGGAAAAGGAGACACTCTTTTCTACTCTCTCTTGCTCACACATATTCCTTCTATTGCCCTTATCGATTGTCTAGTTGTTACTAGTCGACTAAAGCCAAGACTAGTCGTGTTGTTTGCTCATTCTTTGCTCTATGCTTACTTTCTTCCATACTGGTATGTCTTGATTTCAATTTAAGTTCCAAGAACAATATGGTCCTTTTATTACTTCAATTCATCCTGTTTCCAGTGTGTTTTTATTTATGGTTTTCTTGTTCAACTTGCCACTACTATGTCTACCTTATCTCTTTACATGTATGCTTCCTTAGAATCAGCATGTTCATGAAATGTTATTTCCCTTTTCTATAGCATGTCTCACTGCAACCATGTTCCCTGGTATACTTAACTAGTTTAGAATGAACTTGTCTCGGACAAGGCAACTGGTACCTTATGTTACCTGATTCTGTTAATTCTAAAGTTCCTTAACCCCTTTAGCATATGGTTGATTATGTACTTAAGTGCTCCTGCAATTATATGTTTACCTATGTTCCCTATGTGTCCCCAAACCCCATTATCCCTGTTTGTGTTTGCTGAACCTGCCTAGGTTCTGTGTTCTTTAGCTGTGTATGAACCTATTTTTGGGTGTTGTGTCTAGACTGTTGTTTATTACTCTACTCTCTTTTTGAAAGCTGTTTTACTAAACAAACTCTCTTGCTTATGAAATGTTTTAAGTAAAGTCCCTTTCAACACGGTTTCTGTCAAAACCTTTTCGAACTCATCTCTTGCACTTCACTTTATTCCTAGACCCTTAGGTTCCACCCTCTCAGTGTGAGCACTGCACATGTTTAAGTCCTAGTTACCAAGTATGGGTGTGAGCATTGCCCGGGAGCCCCCCCTAAGGTCCTTAGGGAACTTTGACACACCCGGACTATGAAAGGCTACGAAACAATAAAAGGCAATGAGGTTTGGAGGATTTGGGCCTATTGAAGGCCCCCTATAGAATAACTTCTTATTTTCTACTTTGTTTATGTAATTCATAATTCCTGGCTTGTAATAATTTGTAAACAACTTATGGGGGTTAGATAATAAAATGGGAAGGATAACTATGCTTGCTTAAGTCATGACAATGGTAGAAACCATGCTTAGGATTTATTTTCTATCTGCGCAATAGAGATCCTGTGTAGGTTTATATGTTCATGCATTAGAGATCCTACTTCTTAGGATTTTGATGTTTTAGCATAGTTACTTTGCTTAAAAAATCCTGCTAATAATGATGTTCCTTGCTATCGCCGCCATGTACACCTAGAAATCATGCATTAGACCTGAAAAACTAATAAGCAAGTTACGTTGTATTTCCTGAAACTGCAATGCAATATTGACACTTAGAGATCCTGTTTAGGCTAAATAACAGCAATCAACATGTCATATCCTTAAATACTGAAGCATGCTTAAACAGTTAGAAATCCTGCTTAGGTTCTGCATATACATCGCTCTGTATTTCTGTGCATTAGAGATCATGTCCTTAGGATTGCATTCATATCCGTTTAGGCACCTCTAATCCATTTGCTGATAAAAACAATTTTATTCAGTTTTGACAACAGTTAGTAATAATCCTGAATTTCGAACACTTAGAATAGCGTGTTTCATAATATAATTTCAAGAAGTTTTCTTTAAGTAATTCTAATACTGGCACATTGTTTTACACCTAGGCAAGCCTGAGGTGATAAATTTGTTAAAACTGGAAATCTGCTTCCTTGTGTAGACTGCCTAACATTCAACAGGTTTGAAATCAGTAGGCAAAACTTATTAGGCCTTTTCTGAATTACAAATCTGCTTCTCTGTTATGTTTTAAAATCACCTAGACACCATGTCTTAGGATGCCAATCAATACTGCCCTTATACGTGTTTGAGTCGTGCTATTTATGTGCATAACCTGTGGAGGTAAACTTGAGCCTCTTGTATGCTCCTATGTGTCTCTCATTTGCTACGGTACTAAGTGCTTTTTTACCTGTCTCTTTAGAATTTTTACCTTTAAACCAGAGGGTCTGTCTAGTACCTCCCTTTAGGATAGTAGTCCTAACCTCCTCCGGGACTGATACGATGGGGCGGGTAATAGAATGCAATAGAGGTCGTGGCCAACACGCGCTTTAATTATCTTCACGGGTGGGGAAGGGTAGAATATGGATATGATGACCGATGTGCTAATACCACGTGTAGCCCCTCTCCGAGGAGTGTCATACCGTGTATTGCATTGATGTTATCCATATTATTTCCAACCTAGGACATCCCTTCCTTTAAATGTTAGATTATAACTCTTTTCAAACTTAGCCATTCTATAATTATTTTCCAAACACTTGCTTGCTTAATATTTAAATCCCTTCTTACTTGATACCCCTTACTTGTTATTTGCTAATTGTACAAATCCATGAAAACTATTTGGCCGGGAACCACACTTGTGGATCCTAAGGGGTGCCTAACACCTCCCCCTTAGGATAATTTCAAGCCCTTACCCAATCTCTGGTTAGTAACGTAGTTGTAATTGAACCCCCTTTGGTGCCCTAACGCACCGTTAAAATTGTTAGGTGGCGACTCTCCAAAACTTGCAAACCCCCTTTCCCAAAAGGAAAGAGTTGCCTCAACCCGAATGTCCTGCAACCGACCTCTCCGCGAGGGGATAAAGGGGGTGCGACGGACCGTTGACTTGGTTGCATCTGATTCTTCGAGGACAACGAAAGTTCGAGCAGTGATAAAATCCTCTTCTTCTTTCCCGGTTATCTATTTCTCCGATTCGATTAAAGATGGGGTCGGTGATTGCTATTTGGTCGCCTGCTTATCTTTGATGCTCGATTTTTTTGAGGTCGAAGGTGCTGATATCGGCATCACCTTGTCGACTGCAAACATTTCCTTTGTAGTGTGTTGTTCCCCATAAATTGTTTTCACACCATCCACTGTTGGGAACTTCATCATTTGGTGATGGGTCAATGGTACTGCCCTCATGTTGTGGATCCAGGGCCTTCCGAGTAGTGCATTATATCTCATGTCGCCTTCGATGATAAGAAATTTTGTGTCTTGGATGGTCCCGGCCACGTTCATTGGTAGGATTATCTCCCCCTTCATTGTTTCACTAGCCATGTTGAAGCTATTTAGGACTCGAGATGTGGGTACAATTTGGTCTAGCAAGCCTAGCTGCTTTACGACCCTTGATCTGATTATGTTTGCTGAGCTACTATGATCCACTAGAACACGTTTACCTTGAATTTATTTAACAAAATAGAAATTACCAAGGCGTCATTGTGTGCTGAGAGATTCCTTTTACTTCTTCGTTATTGAACGATAGAGTGCCTTCGGGCACATAGTCTCGAGTCCGTTTTTCTCTTGTGATCCATACTTTGGTGCGTTTGAATTAGGCCCTTGTGGGACGTCGACCCCACCGACGATCATGTGAATAGCATGGTGAGGTTCTTCTTGCTCGTTCTTTCTATTTGCGTCTCTCTCCCTAAAGTGATTTTTGGCTTGATCACTGAGGAATTCTCGAAGATGGCCTTCGTTGAAAAATCGAGCTACCTCCTCCCTCAGCTGTTTGCAGTCTTCAGTCCTATGGCGATGTGTGCCATGATACTTACACATTAGGTTTGGGTTTCTCTGAGAAGGATTAATTTGTATAGGTCTGGGCCACCTAGTGTCTTTGATCCTCCCCATGGACGATACAATCTCCGATGCATCGACACTGAAATTATACTCCGATAGCCAAGGTGCTTCTGTGGGATCCGCATATTTGTCGAAGCCAGTTTTACTCATAAGTCCCCGAGAGTTCTGCCCTCAGTCACCCCTTCAATCGTTCTGGGCGAAATTGCATCCCGGACCATTATCCTTCGATTCGAAACATATGGCTGATATTGATCCTTATTCGGCCTTGATTCTCTTTCAACATCTCTTTGATTTTTACCTGTCGACCGGTTTGGATGTACTGAACCTGAGGGGGCTCCCACTTGGTCGTCCTCGACCCTAGTCTTTGACTGATATCGGTGGTGAACATCTGCCCAAGTCATAGCCGGGTACTCTATTAAATTCTTGTTCAACTGGCGTGATGCGATCGAACTCCGCTGGTTTAATCCTTGGGTGAAAGCTTGAACAGCCCAATCGTCGGTAATTGGTGGTAATTCCATACGTTCCATTTGGAATCGAGATACGAACTCTCTTAGAATCTCATTATCCCTCGGCTTCACTTTGAAGAGGTCTGATTTTCTCGTTGCAACCTTTATGGCCCCAACGGGTGCTTTTATAAATAAATCCGCTAACATGGAGAACGAATCGATAGAATTCGGCGGCAAGTTGTGATACCAAATCATGGCTCCCTTCGACAAGGGTTCCCCGAACTTCTTCAATAATACGGACTCGATTTCGTCATCCTCCAAATTGTTTCCCTTTATGGCGCACATGTAGGAAGTAACGTGCTCATTTGGGTTAGAGGTCCCATTGTATTTAGGTATATCGGGCATACGGAACTTTTTTAGGATGGGTTTCAGAGCCGCACACAGAGGGAATGGTTTTTGCACAAACATTTTGGAGTCTTTTCCTTTTAAGATCGGTGGTGCTCCGAGTATTTGATCAACTCGAGAGTTGTAAGTTTCCACCATCTTGTCGTTAGCCTGGATTTTCTTTTGTCTCAATTCTATTCTCTTAGTAAGCTCCTCGAGCATCCTCATTTTAGCAGGGTCAGTTGTCGAATATTATCACCTGATCTTTTAGGCACTGGCTCGGTACGGGGAGTAACCTCTTATTCGACCCTATTTGGTGCCCAGTGCTGATTTTGCAACTGAGCAATGGCATTTTTTTGGGCTTCCAACATGTCAAATATTACCTGGAGACTGACTTCTTCGTCTCATATGCCCTTTGTACCTCGACCGTCAAATCGACCCCCTTTGCATACGCTTCCTTTGAGGTCCCCACCTAAATCCGCATTCAAAGCGACATGCGAACTGACATCGACCGGGTTGATGGGCAGTGCTCCTCCGAGATCAGCCTGCGGCACCTCGATTCCTGGAGCGATAACATTCTCATTCTCTCATTGGAGTCCGAGGTCGCTGTCACTATGTGTAGCTGTGTTTTGTGAGTTTGACATGATTTAACGTGGAAAAAAAAATTCTTGACAAGAAATAAGTGTAAAATAGTGTGGTATACCAGAATTAGCACTGAGCAATCACTATTATCCTTCGCCACACGGTGAGTGCCAAACTGTTTACCTCGAAATACGAGTAACATTTAAACTTATAATGTGATTATAAGTATACGTGATCTGATTCAATGCCAATTGATAAATGATTGAATGAATAATGAATTAAATGATTAAAATAAATTAAATCAGTATCGTTTGCAAGTTGTCGACATCGATTTGGAATAGGCTCGAGATCAAGTGTTAAGAAGAACAATTGGACAGTAGGAAATTGTAAGCAAGTAAAAGAGCAGAATGTTATTATTTCTCAGCAATCGTGTATGTGATTCGTATCATTCTTACAAATGAATAGGGTTCCTCTTTATATAGTAGAAGAATCCTAAATAAGGTATAACTCTAATTTCGGAAACAAAATACATGATTGATATTAATAACCGTAAGGGTTCTGTCAATCTCGAGATTCCCGCCGAGATTTGTGGTCGATTGCGTATGTCTCGTTATTCCATTATTCGATGTCGATCTTGCCCGATCTCGATCCTTCAGACTCCGTGTTCTTCAAGCTCGAGCTTGCTTCGATATGGACTTAATCTCGAGGTAGACCTTCGAGCCCATAAAATCGGACGTGGTCGATTTTTATGTCAAACACATAAAATGAAGTTGTTTGCCCATACATAAACAAACCTTCATTTAAGGTTCGATTATTCTTTCTGTAATGCTTTATGACTTCAAACTAATGAATTCTCTTTATTTGCTAAGTTTGTTTCTTATGTTATTGATTTTAGTTGTTATAACATATTCTATGCTTTAGTTATTGTTGTTTAGTTTATAATCAGATGCCATTAACGTACTATAATAAAATTTAGCATAGTAATTCAAAGCCCTACACTTATGTTGCTTAGTTTACAATCGGATGCCATTTACGCACTCTGATCAATATAATAAAACTTACTACATTGATTTAGAACCATAAATTTCTGGATAGGATGAGAATTTTGAGGGGAAAAAATTATTTTGATACATGCTTTCTTAGTTCCACTGTTTCCTGTGAATATAGTATATCTTTCTATTGTTTCAATTTTTGTCCATTTGAGAACCTAATAATAGTTTGTATTGGTGTTGTTGACCAAAGCAAAAAATTTGGGAGCTCCTGGTTTTCAAGGTCTTGATTAAAGGACGTATATAATGATTTTTTAATTAGCAAGGGACCAACAAAAGATGTCCCCGTATGGTCTCTATCATCTAAAGGTATTTTCACTATTAAAACTTGTTATAGTCTAATTAAACCTCATTTGAGTAATCAATTGAAGTATGACTGTGTTTGATCCTTATCTTGTCCAAACAAGATAAAAAATTTCTTATGGCAATGCCTTCATAACAAACTCTCTTATAGAAAATACCTAACTCGCATAGGACTCAATATAGATCACATATGTCCCATTTGTGATTCAAAAGAAGAAGAATCAATCACACATATCTTCTTTGACTGTAAAATAACCAAACCTCTCCGGGACAGTATGGGTTGTTCAAATTTTCACGATCCAACAGGTGTTCACTGGCTCTTCCAATTGAAATGTTTTGATTGCTCAATAAGAAATAAGTTTATTAAGTGGAACTCATTATTTCCATTTTCCCTATGGGATATATGGATAAACAGAAATTCTAATAATCAAAACAATACTAGCCGCCCTATTATCATAAACAACATTATTCAAAAGGCCTTAGAATTCACTCTCCTTACTGAAAATAGCCTTGTCCCGCTTAAGAAAAATTCAATTGAAATCAATTGGCAAAAACCTCCTAAAGGCTGGTACAAATTAAATATTAATGCTAGTTTTAAGGACTACTATCAAAAAAGTGGCATGGGGGGTGTTTTCCGCAATACAAAGGGACAATAGGTTGTTGGCTTTACAAAATCCATATATGCTAGGGGCTCTTTGGAATCAAAAATTAAAGAACTAAGGGAAGGACTCAAAACAGTCCATGGGTGAGGATTATTCCCGCTGCAAATAGAAACTGACTGTGCGGAGGCAATACAAACTATACAACACGGCAATAAACTACTTGATTATCTTATTAATGAATACAGATTGTTAATGCATCAGGGAAAGGTGATGCTCCTCCGGCACGTATTTAGGCAAGGAAATACAGTGGCACATCAACTGGCTAAGGAGGCAATGGTTTCAGCAAAGGGAAAAAAGTTTTTGTAATTCTCCTACTTATGTTGAAAATTTTGTGAAGAATGATCAAGAAAAATAATGTTTTTTTGTTAAGTACTTAACTCAAGAAGCTTGCAATATGTTGGCAAGCTTAGGCAACCAAAATGTCCTACGAGAATCATGACTATGATGTAACAAGTATTACGTAAAATTTAATATATATTTTCGTGTTTGTTCAAAAAAATCTCTTATATGCATATCCTAGTTGGGATATGCATGTCAATCTTCATATACGAACTATTGAATGAGTTTCCATTCACATTCTCACTTTTTCATTAAATGACTAGTCTTTTACGAAGTATAAACAATACTATAGAAACTAGATTCACTACTTTTCTTTTTTATGAATGATTAGGGTGCGAAACCGTGTACTACATAACTGTTTATCTGTAAAGCGGACAATTAAATTTATACGTGATTTATAAATAAGTGAATAAATTTGATCCAAAAGTAATAGATGAATTAGAAAAAATGTAAAACTTAGCCTTGAAATTAAAATGAAATGGCATATATCTTAATCCAGGGCACAGGGCTACCGAAGGCAGTAAAATCAGTATAAATAAGCGAGAAAATAAAGTGTTATTAAGCTTTTGATAGAATATAGTGTATGCTTGTCAGAATATTTGTAACCCCTACAATGATAATAGAGATCATTATCTATAGTTGCACCTAGGGAACAAGGTCCTACGATCAAGCCCCTCTTTAATGAAAATTATGAGGGGCATCAAAGAATGTATAATGGCACGCACTGAATGCCATAGTCTTTGTAATTGGCTGTGCCATTAATGTTGTAGAATATTCTTCATTAAATGCTACCGGGTGGCAAGCATTTATTTCACCTTTATGAGTATCATTCGCTTCGATAACAGACGAGATTGTTTCCTTCGGATTTAACTGCCTTCTATCTTCGGCTCCACGTATCACACTCTCCTTCGATCATTTAATAAAAACATGTTTACCCTATACATATAATCCCCCTGCTTTCCGGTGGCATAACTTTGTGTCACCGGAAGTTGGTAGAAATACTTTTTTTGGCGGAAAATTCTCTGATCACCTCTAAAAAGCTTCTGACGGTTAATTAGACACACATCTCTACGGATTAAATGCCCCGAACACTCGTCGTCCCACGGTTTAGCATTACTTTAGCCGGTTATCAAGGTAATTATGGCCACGCGTTTAACCGCTTATTCCTTTACTTATACGCATCAAACTTCTTCATTTACACTTTATAATTCTCTAAAATTTCTCAAACTCTCTTTATTCAACTCGTACTTTGTCTTCAACCTTTCTTTAACCTTCTTCTCGAGGGAAAACATCCTTCCTTTCTGAGAAAAAAATATCCTCTTCTTCAAGAAACCCTAGTTCCTCAAAGAACAAAGGTAGAGAGCGACGGCGTTGCACCCTGTAGTATTGTACGTTGAATTTGTCGTAAGGCAATTGACATCAGTCCAAGGAAAAGATTATTTGGAGATTATAAGGATTATGCTATTTCCAAAAAATGATGAGCAAATTCGTGAAGGTGAGAGTAGAAGCAAGTCAAAGAAAATGAATTTTCGTCCAATTTTGATATTTTGGGATAAAATACGGCCCGAGCAAAGATACCCGATAATTATGGACTAGTACCATACAAGGTACCACTTGGCCATAATAGTAAGGTGTATAAGGTATGTTAAAAGTGGATAGTATTTTAAGTCATTTGAGATAGTCCTTAATTATGTGAATAATTAGTTAATGGTGGAGATAATTATGGTATTAAGTGAATAAAAGTCTTGTTGAGATTGCCACATGGCATAAGGTTAACCAAGGTGGAAAAATTATGCAAAATGAGTCACTAGGCAAAGCTATAACTTGTTTACATGTAAATATGGCTTAGTATCTTTATTGGAGAAGTATAAGACCTTGCAAAGTTAAGCAAAACAACATTTTATAAACCATTACAAAGAGATAACAGTGATCCAACGTTAACATGCACACTATTTCAACAGAGTCTCCAACCCCTTCACCATTAATTCGTGAAGTTGGGAACAATACAGATTTAGTCAGAGATGTAATATTATGGAAGAGGAAGGATTTGAGTGTTCTAGCACTTCTATTAGCTACAGCGATGTGGATAGCGCTTGAAGTCTATGAATTGAAATTCGTGACTCTCTTTTCCTGGATGTCCATGTTTGCGATTTCGTTTCTCTTTTTATGGGAGAGAAATGCTACAAGATCCAGCGTGTTATGCTAATTAAAAAAAAAATAGTTCGGTACGAACTTTCTCAAGAATATTGTACGGGTTTTTCCCTACTTCGATCCGCCTTTATGTGTTTCCGCAAAAAAGAATCTGTTAAAGTAAGTTAAGGCTATCCCTCCTTTCTTTTTGGCATGATCCAAATAATACGAATGAAACGAGCAAAATACGCAACTTTCATAAATGACTCTATTCATAGAAATACTAGGGGTGTCTATATTCTTGATTCCCCATGTGAATTATTATTATATCTTCTGTTCATGGGTCTCTGAAAAATACGTATTTAATAAAATTTATCCGAAATGCATATTGATTTTTATGGCATTTCGAGAAAATCTTATTAACGTATTCTTATGCATTTCACGCATTTATACATGTACATTAACCCATGACTAGATGGAGTTATATACACGTATATATGTATAGTATATGTATATGGGATATGGGAAAACGTTTACGGCGTTATATACGCACCACCACCTGATCATCTAGTATACGTTGATGATGTTTCCCACAGTGGCTGAGATGATATGATGGGGATGCCCTCAGAGGCTTAATGATGTTATGAACGCATATACCTATGCATGGTATGACATTTATACGCATATGCATGACATTATAAAAATGAAATGATTCACAGAGCTATGCAAACGTACATGTCGAGTCTTTTACTCCATGTTTCTCTCATGTCTATTATTTACTGATTTTCATTCCTCACATACTCGGTACATTATTTGTATTGACGTCCCTTTTTCCATGGGACGCTGCATTTCATGCCCGCAGGTCCCGATATGCAGGTCGAGAGCCCTCCAAGTAGACTATCAGCTCAGCGGAAGATGTTAGTGCGCTCCATTTGCTTCGGAGTTGCTTGTTTGGTTAGTTTGATTTAGACATGTATTAGTGGTATGGCGGGACTCTGTCCCGGCCTTATGATAAGTATGTACTCTTAGAGGCTTGTAGACAAATGTCATGTATACGGATGCTTGTATGGCCTTGCCGGCCTATATTTCGATTTTACAAATGATCGTGTTGGCCTTATAGGCTTGTACGTCACATGTATAATATTTTTTTATTTTATCAGTTTGGGTCGTCCTTTATTGAGTATTCCCATATGTCTATTCCGGCTAGCCCATGACGGCTGTTTGGACCATTTTCCAATGAAAGTACAATAAGAACTATATGTTATGTCGATACTCGGTTGAGTAAGGTACAGGGTGCCCGTTTTGACCCATCGGTTTGGGTCGTGACAGTACCTTATCCTTGTTTATTATCAAATCTGTCACGGGCCATTACGGAACATATAAGTATATATATATGTAACAATATTAAAACATAACTCGCATAACTAGTTTAGAATTTTTTTTATATATATAGGGGTCGACAAGGTCGTAGACATGTCATACCAAGAACCATACACATGATATTGTCTGCAAAACCTCTAAGAAACATAACCATAATAAATATAAGTCGGGAAAGGGCTCCCTACCTCCTTACAACCACCTAACATATTTATAACCCTGACTTGGTAATACTCCAAGGAGAAGTGGAGCTCAAAAACCAAAAGCTGACATCTGGAGGAAATCTACAGTAGAGGGTCCTTGCCTCGTCCTATATGAGAGCATCGGTTAGACACACTTCGAAGAGGAATTTAATATCCTTATCAGTTACTTTCCTCCTCTTGGCCCGACTACTATCCTTTTCCTCTGTATGTCCCACAATATACACAGACGAACCATGATTGATGGACTCCTGAAACTGTGGACTATCTGGAACCTCAGAAGAGCCAGTGTCTGTAAATACCCTGACATAGTTTTGAGCCTGAGGGGAACCCGATTGTGCCAACCCGTGCACCACTGCCCTTATACCCTGAGAAACGGGCCCTGATAATGAAACTAAGGGCCTTGGAGAGGTCGGAACTCTTCCCACCCCATCTGCTGCCGGCAAGATCGAAACTGCGCGAACGGATGACTCAGATGGATCCTCGGATGGATCCTTCTTGATAGAACCCATGATCTCTGACGGATCTGACTCCATAGTGTAAGTTATATCTCCTTCTAAAACCTTCTTAGACTTCTGGCCCATGCTATAGGCTTACGTGTGTCGTCTAGTAGTAATAGGCATCACTAAAAACATAAATAAGGCAAAGATCAGGTGTGGATACTTACGACTCAGTTCTATTGCACATTCTGGACTTGAAGGAAAAGTAACCATCCTAAATGTCCTGTTGCCTCCTTTTAATAAGTGTGGTGCACTACACGCCCATAAACAAGACTCTACTAGACACGGTCTGTAGACAACCCTAGGACAGAACTGCTCTGATACCATTTTTGTCACGACCCAGACATATGGGCCGCGGCGGATGCCTGATTCCTACCTGTCGAACACCCTTAAGCGTGCGTCAAGGATATAAACATGAGTAGTGTACGTGAGGGAAACATGTCCAAAAGACATATATACATAAACATGTGGAATACAATGGGGCGAGACGGCAAGGCTGCTATAGACAACTATATATCCAAAACTAGAAGCCGGCAAAGCCACATACCTCTAACTATACATACTGTCTACATACCTCTAATAGAATATACAACTGTACAAGGACAGGATTGGGCCACATCATACCCATACATGTATACAAGCATATCATACCAAAATCAAAAGCAGCTTCGGATCAAATGGAGCACGCCAACTCTCGCTGACCAAGGATCCTAAGAAGGGGGACCGTCGGCTTGTCTACCTGCACCTGCGAGCATGAAACGCAGACCTCGGGAAATAGGGCGTCAGTACGAATAATGTACTGAATACGTAAGGCATAAAAATCAGTACATAAAAGACATAGATGAAACATAGAATAAAGAACTCCACCTGTAAGTCTAAATAACTTTGTAAATCCTGAAACATTTATAATGTCATGCACGTGCGTATAAATGTCATGTCATACATAGGTATAGGTGTACATAATATCATCAAGCCTCTGAGGGCATCCCATCATATCATCTCGGCCACTGTGGGCAAAATCATCAACATATACCAGCTGATCAGGTGGTGGTGCGTATATAACGCCATATCCCATATACATATATTATACATATATACGCGTATATAACGCAATATGGTCATGCGCCAATGTATATGAATGCAATGCATGATAAGTACGTCGATAAAATCTTTCAGAGTGTCATAAGACCGTTATGCCTCTAATTAATATCATGAAATAGACTTTATCAACTTACGAATTTTCTGTGACCCATGAATAGACGATGGAATAATAAGACTTAAGGGAAAAGAATATACGCATCTCTAGGTATAGAGTAATATATGGAAGTTGTGCATTTGCTCGTTTCGTTTGTGTCGTATAGATCTTGCCAAAAAGAAAGAGGGAATAGCTTTAACATATCTGAGTCGATTCTCTTGACAATCCTCTAACACACGTTAATTACGACAAAATACGGAACAAGTTGTATGAAAAGCTCTAAGCAATAACGTTGCTTATGTAAAGATCATCTTGGCTGAAACTTTTCCTTAAGTGATTGGAATTAACGTAACTATGAAATGGGAAGCTTAACTGAAGCTCTTAGAAATAACGTTACTAATGTATGGAAAGCTTGGTTGGAGTTCTTTCATAATAGATTATAATTGTTATCCTTAACTTTTTAGGCGGTCCCACATAATTAAGCTTGGTGTCACATTTCTTTCTCAAATGTGACACCTTGCAACCTTTATTACTTAGTCATTAAATAGAAAGGTAGGCTTGGGGGAAGGGGTTAAATCTTATCCCACTCTTTAATTAATTACTTAATAATTAATTAATTACCCACATAATTTAAGAATAATCTCAAATTACTTAAAATACTATTCACTTTTAATATAATTTATGTACCCTAATATCACGGTCATGGGTATCTTGTGTGGCACTAGTCTATAAACACGGGTATTATGGATCGGATCGTATTATATTCCGAATTGACCATCTTCGACGAAATTCATTTTCTTTGATTAGTTTAACCTTTAACCTTCACGGAACTTACTTATTGCTTGTTATTAATAGCATAAATGCTTATAGTCTCAAGAAAATCTTATCCTCGAGCTTACGTCGATTATTTTACGACGAAACTTTAACGTACGAAAACTCGAGACATAACGTTGTACTTTATTCATCACTAATTTTCTTTCATGCAGGCCTGACTAAGAATGGTATTTTGAGGCCCTCGATCGGCGAGGGAGAAACTAAGTCCCCGTTTTCGAAGCCGGCAAAAGACAAGAAGAGGAATGATGCCTCGCTATCCGAGGACCCCAAGCCCAAGCCTCGAAGGGTGAGGACGTAAAAGATCGCTCTCACGGTGGACTCGGTCCAAAAACTGAGGGAAAAAGAAGAGGAGGAAGATGCCTCAACGCTAACGGTTCGACCCAGGAAACCCGTCGAGGTCGCCAAACCATCCGAGCCAACGGTGGCTGCTACAACTAAGCCTTGTGTCGAGGAGGCTTCAAAAAGGAATTCGGGTGTGGATCCCGAATCTTTAGAGATCGAGATCATTTCTCTTCCAATTACAACTACACCGGACGGGTCCGATTTCGAGACACAGAAGATCAATCAGAGCACCCCGAGCGACTTGCTCGGGGCCATGATAGCAGGTCAATTGCCTTCACTCCCGACCTTTTCTGAGGAGGCACTAGGGGAGGCTAGGGAGTTGAAGACCCATGATATTGGCGGAGGCTCTAATGTAGGTGATCCCTTCCGAGATTGCTTTACTGGGTTCGAAGATGACTCTGATATTAGCGATGCTTCAATTATTTTGGAAGAGGCCCAACGTCTCCTTTCTCGGGTAAGTATTAGTTACTACAATTCTTTTCTTTACTCTTTTTTATCCTAATATGACTCGTATTTTCTTTCTTGTATAGGCCTCCGCTAAGTTTCGAGATGACTTTAGTCAGTGCGAGACCGAACTTCAGAAGGTCTTAGAGGAGAGGAACGCTCTGAAGCTACTTTGTGGCCAAAAGGACGAAGCCATTAAGGACCTTCAAGCGGATCTGGCCAAGGCTCGGGAAGAGGAGGCCGAACTAGAAAAGCATGTAACTATCCTTTTGATAAAGTATGGACTCAACCCAACTGTGGAGGCTAATTCTTCACTATCTCAGCTGCAGCAGAAGGTGGAAAGGATTGAGCTGCTTCGAGGAGAGGTCGATCAGGTCAAGTCCGACAGTGATCGGTGGAAGGAGAGTATGAACCACCTGGCTACGGAAAAAGAGACTACCTCGGCCAAACTGTCATCGATGGAGGTTCAATCTCGGGGCATTAAAGAGAAAATCTCGGCCTAGTCCAAGAGGATCGAGGAGCTTGAAGCCGGGTTTGTTGAGGCCAAGGCGGAGATCAAGAAGACAAAGGTCATGGTAGACAAGTCCATTGCCATGTATCAGGCCGATGTTGAGGCTGCTCAAACGCAACTAAAGGAGGTTTCTGATCGGGAGCAATGGAATAACGACTTGGCAAAATGCCAATCCTGGAGGAAAACCCTCGAGGAATTCCATGCTCGAGGTTTTTATCTTTCCGAAGAGATAGCCCAAGCCAAGGTGCTCGAAGCCGAAGCCAGAGTGTTACACCCCATGTTTTCGTACATGAAAGTATGCCATAAGTGAATTGATGAAAGCTCGAGAATGAGATGTTACATCCCGCATTTTCGGACGTTAAGGTTCCGTCGTAAAGTTAATCGAGCAAGCTCGGGAATGATATTACTTTGAGGTTACAAGTAGTATGCTATTTCAAACAAGGGATAAGTAAATTCGTGAAGGTGAGGGGGTAATCAAATCGTCAAAAATGAGTTTCATCGAAACTTGACAATTTGAGATAAAATACGATGCGAGCTATAATACCCGGTATTTATGGACTAGTGTCATACGAGGTACTACATGACAATGATAATAAGGTAACAAAATATGTTAAAAGTAAGTAGTATTTTAAGTAATTTAAGATAATTCTTAATTATGTGAGTAATTAATAATTATTTAAAAACAATTTGGATAAGAACATCACGTGGCATATTGTGACTTAGCAACATTGTGACTCTTACCTTCACTAAACTAGGTGGCGTGAATAGAAATGAGACATTGAAAAGGGAGAGTGGCGTGGCAGTATGTAAAGGAAGGAAACAAAGATTTCAACTCTTTCCAATCACTTTATATGTAAGGAATTACTATATATTTATATAGTGTCTTGAGAGAGCGCCAATACAAGGAGTTAGTATTTTTAACTTTTTTCCATTGTAGAACTCCGCAACAAAATTTCTTTGATCAAACTTTGAATAAGGATTACTTTGAAGCACGAATCACTTTTAAATGAAGCTTTTTTCTCGTTTTCTTCATATATTTATGGGAAGTTGAGACGTGGAAGTGGAGGTGGAGTTACGGTCAAAATAGTTACAACACCGTCTTTCCTCCATTTTAAGGATATTGTTCATTAATACAAGTAGAAATTTGGCGATAAAGGTATGTAAGGCTATCTCTTTTACGATACAAACAAAACGAGCAAATGATCAACTTCCATAAATGACTCTATTCATAAAAATACTAGAGATACTTATGTTCTTGATTCTCCATGTGTCATATTATTCTATCATCTGTTCATGGGTCTAAAAAATATGTAAGTTGATAAAGTTTATTTCATGATATTAACCAGAGGCATAACTGTCTTATGGCGTACCGAGAGATTTTATTAATTGTATACGACTAAAATCGGAGAGACCGATTATAGGATTACAATGGAATTTCGTAGCTTATCCGCGTGAGGGTAGAGATACAGCTCGAGGCCCGACCTCGAGTTTTCTCTATGTTCGACTTCCAGGCAATGCAGATCAGTGACTGTCACGGGCAGGAAGCACGTGGGCGAGGGCGGCCAAGTCTGAAACTAAGTACAAATCCGTACTATGACATTAAATAGCTATACCACCTACGTATCTTTCTAATAAATGCTTATGTACTATGTTGAGATTTCTCCTCCTATATAAAGGAGACCCTTATCATTTTTTTGCACACACAATATTCAATACAAGGAACAAGAACATTATCTGCTCTCTAACTAAAATATCCCCTATTGTCTCTTTACTGATTTAATACTAGCATATTTCATTGATTGTCTTTCATTTATTATCCATCATTGATCATAAATAGCCTCCTCCGAGGTCCATAAAGTTGTTATAGCTTCATCGATGGAACATCACTGACCCCGAGTCTCGACCTGGAGGACCTATCTCAGCTAGCTCGGAACCCCCGACTTGAGCAAGTCTGGTTTGCCTATCTTCGATTTCATATCATTTTACCTTATTTCTGTTACTCACACTTTTCATCTATCGCTTAACAACTAGCATTAAAATAAATCGCATATATTTTAGAACCACTTAATAAAATATAATTGTGATTACCATTTTCAAGGTAAACAGATTGGCGCCCACCGTGAGGCTAAAAATAATAGTGATTGTTGTAGTGTTGGTTCACTGAAAAACGCAAGTTATTCTTCACGTTTTTTCTTGTCCAAGAATCTTTGATTTCAGGTCGAAATGTCTAACTCAGTAAATGCACAAGAAAACAACGATGTTGAGGACCACGGAGAGAACGGCGTAGCTGTTTCAGGCACTGGTGTACCAACACAGAACCCTGAGGATGCACTAAACCCAAACCCAATGGATGTGGGCTCAAGCAACACCTAACACGTCGATATTAGTTCCCGCACTGACGGGGATATATGTTAGGAAAAAGAACAGGAGGTTCAGAACACTGCAGCTCGAGATGAGAGGCAGGTTAGCCTTCACGTTATTTTTGAAATGTTGCAGGCCCAACAGTTGGCGATTGCTCAGCTGCAAATCCATCAAAACACTCCCAGCACAGTAGCACCAGGAACGGCTCCTCGAGTAGAACCAGCACCGGAGAAGTCGAGCAACGATGGATAGACAACTGACCCCGCCATTATGAAAATGCTCGAAGAACTCACAAAGAGAATTGAATCAGGCAAAAAGAAATAGAAGCCAACGACAAAAAGGTGGAAACCTACAACACAAGGGTCGACCAGATCCCAGGCGCACCCCCTGTTTTGAAAGGTGTAGATTCAAAGAAGTTCGTACAAAGGCCGTTCCCGTCAAGCGCAGCCCCAAAGCCCATCCTGAAGAAAATCAGAATGCCTGATCTCCCGAAATACAACGAAACCTCAGACCCCAACGAGCACATCACTGCCTACACTTGTTTCGTGAAGGGGAACAACTTGAAGGAGGACGAGATTGAATCCGTCCTATTGAAATTTTTTGGAGAAACACTGTAAAAAGGGGCCATGATGTGGTATCACAACCTAAACCCTGATTCGATAGACTCATTTTCCATGCTGGCAGATTCTTTCATAAAGGCACATGCTGGTGCCATCAAGGTCGCGACTAGGAAATCCGACGTCTTCAAAATCAAACAGAGAGAGAGTGAGATGCTGAGGGAATTCGTGTCTCGCTTCCATATAGAGCGAATGGAGTTACCACCGGTCTCCGACGACTAGGCAGCATAGGCCTTCACCCAAGGCTTGAATGAGCGGAGCTCGATATCTTTGAAGCAGTTGAAACAGAACTTGGTTGAATATCCCGCCGTCACCTGGGCGGACGTCCACAATCGATACTAGTCAAAGATTAGGGTCGAGGACGACCAATTAGTTTCCCCCTCGGGCTCGGTATATCCTAGCAAGATCTTGGCAAAGGAACTAAGGCCAAACAAGGAAAGGTACCAGACATACACTGAAGACCGAAGGAACGTCCCGAGACGAAACATACCTCGGAATGACCGAATGACAGATTAAGGACAAAACCCTCGGGGACTCATAAACCGAGTCGATTTCAATAGACACACAGGACCGGTGGAGGTACCCTGTTATCAGAGTACAACTTTAAGGTTGATATTTCAGACATCGTGACGGCCATGGATAAAATCAAAGACACCAGATGGCCGAAACCCATACTATTGAATCCATCACAAAGGAACCATAACCTAGTGTGTGAATTCCACGGCTCGCACAGTCATAAGACCGAAGATTGTAGACAGCTCCGACAAAAAGTAGCCCGAATACTTAGCAAGGGGCACCTCAGAGAGTTCCTCAGTGGCCGGGCTAAAAACCAACTTCCAGAAAGAGAGGAGAACAGGAAGAACGTAACAGAAGAGCCGTGACATGTAATCCACATGATCATGTGCGGGATCGATACCCCACAGGAACCAATCAGACGAACAACAATATATATCACCAGGGACAAGCGAACTCGAGGTTACATACCCGAGGGCGCCCTCACATTCAGCGACGAGGACCTCGAGACCCTGTCTCAACCTCACAACGACACACTGGTAATTTCTTTCCTTGTGATTATGTTTCAAATTAAATGGGTACTCGTGGATCCAGGTAGCTCAGCCAACATAATCAGGTCGAGGGTAGTGGAGCAGCTCGGACTGCTCGACCATATCGTGCCCGCCTCTCGAGTCCTCAACGGAATCAACATGGCAAGCGAGACAACAAAAGGGGAAATCATCCTCCCAGTCAGCATGGCCGGAATAACCCAAAACGCCAAGTTTCACGTCATCGACGGAGACATGAGGTATAATTCCTTGCTTGGGAGGCCATGGATACACTGAATGAGAGCAGTACCATCGACCCTCAACCAAATGATCAAATTTTCAACAAAAGAAGGAATAAAAATGGTATACGAGGAGCAACATGCAGCAAGGGAGATGTTTGCGGTATACGATGTTGTACCAACATTGACACCCTCTATATCGAAGGAACCAAATGATAAGGAAATAGCTAAGTAGAAGTCACAAGATTCTTCCTCGTCTACACCCTAAGTTTTGAGTTAAGGACCAAACCGCATCCTCGGAACAAGTAGAGGCATGCGCCATCGAGTCTTAAACGCCATCACTGCTAAGGTACGACTTCTACCTTTCTCATTCACATTCTATACTGACCTATATGCAGGTGTCCGATAAAAGGAAATCGAAGCACCCTCAAGTTTGAATACCTTAGGTTTTAAAGCATGCGTTGCACTCTTTTCCTTCGGGCGGATTTTATCCTAGAAAGGGTTTTGCCGGCAATGTTTTTAACGAGGCAACATCTATGTGTTACCTAATGAGAACCTGGACAAGTACTCAAGGCTTCTCTCCAATCAACCTCGAATACTAGGGGCATCCCCCCCAGGGGGTCGCCTCCTTGGAAAAACTAAAATATGCCGAAGAGGGTTTCGATAGGATAATTATGTATCGGGCCAAATGGTCAAATGAACCGTGTCAACACAGAAAAGTCGAACCCTCGACGGTGAAAACATGTATACTTGTACCAAATAATCAAAGGAGTATCTTTTTCCACCAAGACACTTTGCGGTTCGAAGAAGTTCTTATTTTCACAAGAAAAGGCCCCCAGGGCCAAAAAACCCTCGATGTCTCAGGGACTGTCGTCAACTGTTGCCCCATCAAGTTATTAAAGCTCGAGGCCGTAAGATCCCAAGCGGGTTACCTCGGACATGATCAGAACTGTAAGTCCTAGGGGCATGACAAAAACTGTAAGTTCTACGGGCATGACCAAAACTGTAAGACCTCGCGTAAGGCATGTCCAAATCATACGACCTTGAAAAAGGCACAATCCCGATTTCAAAGCCAAGGCTATATATTTTAACTTGTAAGACCCATAAAAAGTCATACCCTCGAATATAGATGCCGAGGATACCTCACTCGAGGACTTAAGGCTCCGGCCAAACTAACGTGACTCGAGGACGCCCGTCCGTCGCCATAAAATCAAATCCTCCGAAATTATTTCAGAAAGAACCGGTTAAAACATGCTACCCTTGGCACAAGCAAAAGAGCTTTGATCATTTTCATGTCAGCTCCAAATAACAAAAAGGCTCGAGACAATTCGTCCATAGGGAAAAACCTTCCGAGGTGCTCATTTATCGTCACACAACGACTAATAATCGAGGTTCTTTTTGGACCGTCGAAGAGTCGGACGAACAAAAAAACTTCAAATAAGTCTTTAGCGAGGGGAAATATAGCCACACTAAAGGTCGTATCGACCCAACACGTAAGAGCCTTTTCGCCTACTCAAAAAGCCTCAGGGCTAATTCTAAAAGTCCTAAGGGTCAATGGGCTCGAGTCGTAACCCTACTCGAGGACTGAGCCTGAAATGGTTAACTAAAATGCCTAAGGGCAAACGCATTGGAGCCTACAGGCCAACATCAAAAAGCCTACGGGCCAACCTAAAAACACCTAAGGTCATAAGAGCCTACGGGCCAGCCTAACAAGCCTCTGGACCAACATTGGGAAGACGAGAAAGACAAACACCAGAAAATTGAAAAAAATCGAAAGGTTTTCATATATATGTATTAACACATTCACAACGCTCCCGTAGGGAGACTCATGCAAGGATGAAAAAAGGAAAACCTAGCCTATTATCGGGACCAGTTTCTTCGGGAATCTTCAAATATCAATAGCAGCACCAGGAGAAAGGAAAAACGTGGCGCCGATCTCATTCTCCTTGGCCTTCTTTATTTCCTCCGAGAGGTCGAAGCCTCTAGTGTGTATCTCCTCGAGGGTTTTCCTCCGAGATTTACACCGGTCATACTCTTTGCTTCTCCTTTCTTTATCAAAGTCCCCTCTCAGCTCAGCCCGAGCATCGACAGCATATTTCAAATAAACGACCACTTTCTTGTCGGCCTTTGTTCGAGCCTCTTCAGCTTCGGCCCGGGGATCGACAACTTTGGCTTTCATCCGCAAAAGTTCAGCCTCGAGCCTTTCAATCTTGCTCTCCTACACCGAGTTGTCTTCGCAACATTCTGGAGGTGCACTTCAAGGGCAGAAACTTTGGCCAAAGCATTCTTTTTGGCCGCAACTTGGGCGTCTATCTGAGCACTAAGCCCATTGCACTCGTGCTCGGCTTGACCAACTCTGCCCCAAATGCGTTTCAGGTCTTCTTTCTTCCTCTGCAGATGAAACATCGGAATATTAGTCTCCGAAGATATGAGAAGAAGAATGCATACCATCAAAACAAAGGTTACCTGTCCCTTGAAGCGGCCTTCGTAGTCATGGCTTTGACTCGCCTTGTGTCAAAGGTGTATCTATTATTTTGCTCGTTTGTCACAAAGAATCCTAAGCGATATCTCCCCATCCAAAGCTTTTTGCAACTCGGATTTGAGCTTATCAAAGGCCTACAAAAAGCAAACTTCAGTTAGAAAATGAAAATACGAAGTCGAAAGATCAAAGGATAACCGAACCTCACCACAGAGCAGAGCTGTTGAGCCTCCTCAAAGGTTGCCCGCGCATCTCCTAGCCTAGCCTCTACGGCCCCAGTCAAACCATCCCGAGAGGGGACATGATCACTAGGGACTTCGCTCCCACCGGGTGGCCCTTGGCCCCGAACTTCCCTCGAAGTACCTTCGACGAGAGGAGAAACTAGCGGCAGAAGACCTTCTCCCCTCAAAGTACCTTCGGCCGAGGAAGAAGATGGTGGCAAGAGAGGAGCTTCTCTCCCAAGGCTGGAGATCTCGGGTATGATGGCCCCGGCTTCATCGCCTTTACACCTCTAGGCAGGTCTTGCCTCAGTGTGAGCTTCCTCGCCTACTAAAGGCCCCTTCCGTTTGTTATCATTCTTCGGCCCTGAGGCCGACGACTCCCCTCCCCCTTCGAGGGAACACGGCTTCACACTAGGGGGCTCTCCAACACCTGCGGGAAGGTAGTTGTTAAAAAGGACATTTTCTCCTTAAAGGAAAGAGCCTAGTGACGCTCACCATGGAGTTTGAACTCCCATCTGCCCTTCAACAGATCTCGCCACTTATGCTCGTCATAAGTCGAGCAAGCCATCAGCTTCCGTATACAATCTTCTAAATTGGGGACCTCACACGGTGACCATAGGGCCGCTGCAAAAGAAGAAATAAAGCTTTAGTACAAAGTCAACATCCACTACAAACCAACATGATAAAAATGCAAGTGTGCCACTTACGTGTGAAATTCCAATCCTTAGGGAACGGTAGGAATTCTGCGGGGATGATGTCGATGGTTCGCACTCAGACAAATTGACTCATCCATCCTCGGTCCTCACTTTCCTCGCCTCTGGCAATGGAAGACCGGGAGGTCCGACGTTGTAAAGTGACCAGGCATCTACCATGCAAGGGTCGGTACAACCTTATGAGATGGTTGAGGGTAAACTCGAGCCCGGCCTTTTCCACGAAGAATCTTATCATTAATACAATCCTCCAAAATGACGGGGGAACTTGTGCCAAGGCGACCCGATATCTCTTACAAAACTCGATCACGACCCTATCGAGAGGGCCCAACATAAAGGGAAAAGTGTATACGTTTAAAAATCCCTTTAAATGAGTTGTGATGTTCTCTCCCGGGGAAGGTACCTGTAATACCACCTTCTTCCCCCATCCGCAATATCTCCTCATCGCCTCGAGGTGCTTCCCTCCTATGGATGGGATGGACTTCGATGCATGCTCCCGATGGTCCTGAAGACCAGAAGGTCTCTCTAATGATATATCTCCCCTCTAGATAAAGCATCCCGGGGCCAATTCACCAGAAGCCGGCGGTGTACCAGTGACTGAGCAGGGAATAGAGGTAGAACTTCCTCTAGATGATGAGACGGCTTGGATATAGCATCCATAACAATGGAGAAACAAGAAAATAGTAAGTAAAAGCTTGGGTGAAAGTTTTGAATCACAAAAAAAGGAAAGGAGCTGAGGCGAGAAAGGAAGATTCTACAAAGGAAGCAATTGCTCAGAGCAGCAAAGCCTTGAAATGGAGGAAGCAAATGTATTTATAGGGTAAGCAACGACTGTTCACCTACTTTGAAGGCCAATTAATTTTGGCCATTCCATTGCCATTTTTGGTTAAATGAACCAGTAGGACCACCTCGATCACTTTGTAGATCTCGTCGCATGAATGACGATGTCCAAGGGCTCGAGGTCCCCAAGCCAGTCTGGCCTCGAGATGGCACCCTATCTCGATGGCCTCCGCTATTATTATGAGCTCTAAGGGGCCACCTATACCAACTTAATCTCGAGATGGTGCCCGATCTCGAGGAGTCCTTTTATCATAGAGGGCTCTAAGGAGCCGCCCGTGTCAATCCATCCTCGAGATGGTACCCGATCTCAGGGATCTCTATTACCACAACTGTAGGCTCTTGGGAGCTGCCGATATTAATATAGCCTCGAGACGGTTCCCGGTATCGAGGATCTTCATCACTACTTATACGGCTTTCTAAAAAGAACTATTGTTCCTACCTCGAGACGGTACCCAATCTCGAGGGTCTCTGCCGCTACAAGTGTAAGATCTAAAGGAAGCTATCAAAAGATCCCCATATCAATCTATCCCGAGATGGTACCCGGTCTCTAGGTCTTTATTATTCTACTAATGGGCCCTAAAAAGCCGACATTACTATTCAAAATGTCATTTGTGCACTGGAAAATAAAGGGCTTGAAACAAGAAAGTTTCTTGGCATTCCCAAAAATATATATTTACAAGAGTGTCTTTACACAGCTCCCCCGGGATCCCGAATACAGAAGAGAAAGAATAAAAGAGGCAAAAAACTATGGGTGGATCCATTCCTCACCCTCACCATTGTCCGAATCACTATCGGAGCCGCTACCGGAGCTTTCGTCAAAAGAAGACGTAAGCGCTGATGCTTATGTAAAGCCCTGGCCTTCTCGACCTCAGTAGAAAGGTCGGTACCCTTGGTGATCACCTCTTCGAATGCTTGCCTCCTGGCTTGGGAACGAGCATGTTCAATGGCCTGAGTCAGCTTCAGTTTGGCCTTTTCATATATCTCCCTGGCCCGATTGTTGGCGGCAACAACATCCTTCTTATATGAGGCTACGTGCTCATCGGCCTCAGACTTCGCCGTTGATAGTGAAGTGACCTCATCCTGGACATTCCGAAGAAGGTCCTAGGTCGAGGTCAGTTCTCCTCGCAAGAAGTCCCTCTCCGAGGCTATGGCCCCGATTTGCTCCTTCAGTTCAAGATTCTCTTTGTCCTTGATTGCAGCCTCTTCCCGAAGTTGCTCCACCAGAGCATCCTTTTGCTCAATCTACAAAAATGATTCAAGTTAGTAGATGTCAACTTATGGAAGCACAGAAATGAACTTCCAGATGCCACGTTACCTACCCGGTGAAGTTGGTCATTTCTTAGTGAGCTCTCTCATAACTTGCCCGAAGCACATTTAACCCCTCGCCCTTCCGGTCATAGGAAGACTTCAACCCTTTCAGTTCTGAGGAAATATTCTCGAGTTCCTCCTCATGGTAAATAAGTTCAATGTTTAGCTTGTAAAAATCTTGGCCATACAAATTCATGGCCTGCAAAACAAAGGAAGAAGGTTATGCGTGAAGGAATGAAAACTTGGAACTGCGGACAGTATGCCAGGAAAGTCACATGTTCATAATGCCTCTCGGCCCTCTCAAAAGCGACGGAGGCATTGAGGTCGGTCTCCTCCTCGATACCTTCAAATAAATCCCTAAATGTGTCATAGTCCCCCCGAGAGATATCCACGTCGGCAACACCCCTATCCTGGGCATCCTTTATCTCTCCTGAGGAAAAGGAAGGGCCCAAATTTGAGCCACCCACAACATCAATGCCAAGGCATTTGAGATCGTCGAAATGGACTGTACGATCTACCACGAAAGGCTTAGGTGTTGCGCCCAAGCCTTCTTCGAAGGTCCCCTCTGCACAAGTTTTTCCCACATCGGCCGATCAGACTTGGCAGTCTGATATTTAGCAGTCTTTGGAACGTCCACTTTCCGCCTTAACCTTTTGGCCAAAGGGTGCTCGTCTTTATCGTCATCTTCCTCTGTGGCACGAAGACTAGCGGCAGCACCCGAAGCCAAGACCGTGGCATCGGTCTTAGACTTCCGGGTCTTGGGTTTCTTTATCTTAGGAGATCCCGCTGATGTCTCTTTCTTCCTTTTCTTGCTCCCGTCAGGTTTTGAAGTTCCTTTTTCGCCAAGAGAGGGCGGCCTCATCAACAGATTTTTCCTGGGACCTGCATACATGGGATATATGAGACTGACCGCCACAAAGGAAGCTTGTGTGAAATTTGACAAAAAAGAGCTTACCATGGTTCTTGGCCTGCCACCTAGTCTTGGCTAAATCACGCCAAGACCGTTTGTTGTAAGGAAAGGCGGAGTCTATTTGTTTAATCTACCCCGAGAGGTCCTGGATCGAGCTATGGAACCAGACAACAGCTGCATAGTCATAAGAAATCCATTTTGAAGGAGAACAAGGGGAAGTAAAAAATGTTCGGTGTAACGGTGCTTACGTGACATATTCCATTCCTACGGGAATGGCATCCTATCGGCAGGGATGATGTCTTAGGTTCTAATTCTAATTAATCGGCTCATCCACCCTCGGTCCTTGTCCTCGTTAATGCTTGCGAAGAATGTCTTCGTAAACCGATGCTGAAGCTTAATTAAACCCCCTCGAAAGAGGCGGGGACTGTATAATCTTATTAAGTGGTCGAGGGTGAAGTTCATCCCTTTGATCCGATCAGATAAATAACGAAGCATATACACTATCCTCCAGAACGAAGGGTAGATTTAATCGAGCGTCACCCGGTACCGAAGGAACAAATCTAGAATCACTGGGTCTATGTGTGAAGATGAAGAATCCACATAACCCAGGGTGAATGGGTATGTGTATATGCCGACAAAGCCCGCTTTGTAAGTTAATATGCTTTCCTCAGCATTGGGGATCTCTATTTGGACCTCCTCCCCCCAGTGGCAATCGACATTTACCCTCTGCTCTTCAGATATTATGCTGATGTATCTAGACATGGGCTCGCATCGGCCCGGTATGTTAGGAGGTCTATCGATGGTAAGATCAGAAATTGTTTCGAAATCACCAGGGATGCATTGTTCGATGCTCGGTGGTTTCTTTGCTTTGCCCATGGATGGCCGTACGGGGTAAGAGGTGCCCTCTTTTTGAGGCACCGTCTTATAGGTTTTGGCTATAGTTGTACCGAAGCTTTTGAGAAAAAAGATGAAGGAGTAAGCTCAGAAGGAAGGTGAATGCAGAAGAAGTTGGAAGATGGCTCTAAACACTTGAAGATGGTTGTAAAAGTATGGATGGAGTGCAAGTCTGGTATTTATAGATATCATGAAGCAACGCTTGAGAAGCGGGAAAATCGAATCGTTGGCGAGTCGTGGGTCTCTCGGTGATCGTGCTGACAGCGACCCATGCGCAGCTTTAGAAGAAGGCCATTTAATGCTTGTGCGAGCTAATGTCATGGTGGGGATACCAAAAAAGTAATCATTTGAGATCGTTTCTTATCATTCCACTCTAAGAAATGCGGGGACTATCTACATACGGCTAAAATTGGAGAGACCGATTTTAGGATTACTATGGCATTTCGTAGCTTATCCGAGTAAGGGTAGAGATACAGATCGAGGCTCGACCTAGAGTGTTCTCTATGTTCGACTTCGAGGCAATGCATATCAGTGACTGTCACGAGCAGGCAGCACGTGGTCGAGGGCGGCCAAGTCTGCAACTAAGTACAAATACGCACTATGACATTAAATAGCTATACCGGCTGCATATCTTTCTAATAAAAGCTTATGTACTATGTTGAGGTTTCCCCTCCTAAATAAAGGGGACCCTTATCATTTTTTGTACACAAAATTTTCAAAACAAGGAACAAGAACATTCTCTTCTCTCTAACTAAAACATCCCCTATTGTCTCTTTACTGATTTAATACTTGCATTTATAGCATTTCATTGATTGTATTTCATTTATTATCCATCATTGATCATAAATATCCTCCTCCGAGGTCCATAAAGTTGTTAGAGGTTCATAGATCGAACATCATTGACCCCGAGCCTCGACCTCGAGGACCTATCTCGGCTAGCTCGGAACCCCCGACTTGAGGCAGTCTGGTTTGCCTATCTTCGATTTCATACCATTTTACCTTATTTCTGTTACTCACACTTTGCATCTATTGCTTAACAACTAGCATTAAAATAAATCGCATATTTTTAGAACCACATAATCAAATATAATTGTAATTACCATTTTCAAGTTAAACATTAAAGTATTTCATATGCATTTCATGCATTTATACATGCACATTGATCCATGACAAGATGGTGTTATATATATATATATGTGTGTGTGTGAGTGTGTGTGTGTGTGTGTGACGACCCAGAATCCTAATTCGGGTCGTAATGGCGCCCAACGACGGGGTTAGGCAAGCCAACACAAATTACGCTAAGTGATACACTTCCCATCTAATTAAACAAGTCAACATTTACAAATTTTAAACAGTTAAACATGATGATAGCTTGACATGGAAATAAAGCATATGTATGCCTGTACAACCCAAAACCCAAAAGATATACATACACTACGCGTGTGTGCCAGGAACTAGTGTCACGAGTGTCATTGGCAACTTCTGAATATACAATGACTACAATATATAATGAGTCTCAATCTGAATGAAATGGAAAGAGAATATAACAAAAGAACTCCAGGGTGCTGCTAGGAAATCGCCGGGAAAGCAGCTCACCGTGAAGTATGACCACTCTATCAATATCTAGCACCGGCCTGATAATCAGACGTACCAGCTTCCGGACCTGTACAGTCAAGTACAGAAAAGAAAAGAAAGTGCAACATGAGTACATATTAAATAAATATGTGCCCAGTGAGTATCCCGCCTAAACTCGAAGAAGTAGTGACGAGAGGTCGACTCGATACTCACTAAGGTCCAACAGTAATAACATATGATAGAATATAATGAAATACAGTAGGCATGTCAGGAAATAATCAACAAGTACATATCAGGAGCAGAAATCCAAACAACTACTGAACTAAACAGTAAAGCACTTTCAAGGGTAAGACCACCGAACGAAACAATAACCACAAATTCTTAGATCCGCCGTGGCGTACGACCTGCTCCCATAAGGTACCTTCTACACCCGTCGTGGTGTACGGCCCGATCCCATTATTCATTACAATTTCTTTTCAACAGTGTTGTGGCGTACGGCCCGATCCCATTATTCATTTCAATTTCTTTTCAACATTGTCGTGGCATACGGCCCGATCCCATTGTTCATTTCAATTTCTTTTCAACACTGCTGTGGCGTACGACCCGATTTCATTATTCATTTCAATTCTTGCTTTCCATAACAAATTCCTTATCATTCAACAATTTTTTCCATAAAGCCTCAGAGGAACAACACTATACAACACATAACCTCATAGTACATATGGATCACAATAAAGCATATAAAACATTACAAGGAAAACATATCAGGCATTACGAGGAAAGCATATAAGGCGTTACGAGAAAGCATACAAGGCATGATGTGGGCCTAACTACCCGGACATAACAATAATAGCCGCTACGTACGGACTCTCGTCACTTGGCGCGTACGTAGCCCCCAAACAATTTACACATAGCATATACATCACCTATGGGGACAATTCCCTCTTACAAGGTTAGAAAGGAGACTCACCTCGTGTCGAATCTACCCCTCGGACCACAATTGCGCCCGAAACTCCGAACTCTACACCCGAGGACTCGCAACTAGCCAAAAGGTATACAATAATATCAATGCATGCACAAAGTGGGAAGTTATCCTAGTTATTCAATAAAATCGCTATTCTTCAAGAATTCCCAAATTCCAACCCCGATCCCTCATGATCAAATTCCGAAAATTCATGAAGGGATCACTCACCCATAGCCTAAGGATCATTAAGGTGTAATTTCTACTTGAATTCAAGGCCTAGAATGGAAAAATCACAAACTCCTCAAGAACCCTAAATTTATTACTTAATTCTATGATTCTAGATAATTTAATAGTGAATTTAACTAGGAATTAATGTTTGAAACTAGTAAAACTATGGAATTTACTTACCTCAATAACAGTGGTGGAAGGTCCCTTGAAGAGCTCTCTAAAAACTTGAGGAGGAAGATGAAAATGGAGGAAAAATGCTAAGTCCCGTATTTTATAAAACTGCCCAGGGATTCCTTAACTACGATCGCGACAAGGGCCCTGCGATCGCGAAGGCCAACTGGCCAGACCTCTGCGATTATGGAAAAGGTTCTGCGATCGCGAATGCCAACTGGCCAGACCTCTGGGATCGCGGCAGAGGTCCTGCGATCGCGAAGAACAAACCCAACCGGCCCAGATGCGACTCAATGCGATCGCGAGAAAAGGCTGCGATCGCGAAGGTGCGGAACCTAGACCTCTGCGATCGCAAAGGGGAGGTTGCGATTGCAGAGAACAATCAACAGCCCAGCAAAATCCTTCTCCGTGATCGCAACCCACCTTCTGCGATCTCAGAGAAGGAAACCAGATAGCAGAAATTTCTGGTTTTTCTAACTTAGCTCCCGGGGGTCCAAAACTCACCCGAGCCCCTCGGGACCCCGTCCAAAGGCACCGGTAAGTCTGTATTCGTGATACGGACTCACTCGAACTCACGGAACATGAAAAAAAACAACGACACTCAAAATTCAACCCCAAAACCAAATTGAATCAGAACTTAAGAACTTGAAATTCTAGAATTCACTTCAATGCATCGTACCGGTCTATATTACTCGAAATGATTTCAAATTTTGCAGACAAGTCATGAATGACATAACGGAACTATCCCCGGTCTCGGAATTTCATTCGGACCTCGGGAACACAAAATCACATTTCAAGCCAAATTTCAAATTCTATCAAAATCCTCAAAACTTCATTAACTCCAATTTTCCCATTTTGATCCGAAACCCGTCAAATCAAGTCCGTTTCTTACCAAATTTCACAGATAACTTAAATAACACATATTGAACCTGTTTCGGGATCCGAAATCATAATACAGGCCCGGCAACATAGGTTTCATATCAAGGTTCATTTTCATAAGCCTTTAATATTTTCAATAAACAATTTTCTTTAAAAATTCATTTCTCGGACTTGGGTCCTCGGAATTCGATTCCGGGCATACGCCCAAGTCCCATATTTTCCTACGGACCTTCCGGGTCCGTTTACCAAAAATGTTGACCAAAGTCAACTTTATTCAATTAATTGTCATAAATTCAACTCTTAATCAAGTTTTCACATAAAAGGCTTCCCGGCTACGCGCCCAGGCTACGCACGCATATCGAGGTGAGATTAACGGAGGCTTTCGGGGCCTTCGAACACAATCAAAATTAGATTCACATAAGATGACCCCTTAGGGTCATCACAGTGTGTGTGTGTATGGGATGTGGGAAAGGTTATGGCGTTATATACGCACCACCACCTGATCAGCTGGTATACGTTGATGATTTTGCCCATAGTGGCGGAGATGATATGATGGGATTCCTTCGGAGGCTTGATGATTTTATGAATACATGTACCTATGCACGACATGAAATTCATACACATATGCATGACACAATAAGTATTTCACGATTTAATGAGTTATCAAGACTTACAAGTTGAGTCATTTACTCTATATTTCTTCCATGTCTTTTATGTACTTATTTATGTTCCTTACATACTCGGTACATAATTCGTACTGACGTCCCTTTTGCCTTGGGACGCTGCGTTTCATGCCCGCAGGTCCCGATAGATTGGTCGAGAGTCCTCCAAGTAGGCTATCAGCTCCACGAAAGATATTGGTGCGCTCCATTTGCTCAGGAGTTGCTTCTTTGGTCAGTATGATTAGTACATATATTGATTGGAATGGCGAGACCCTATCCCGAACTTTATGATATTATGTATTCTTAGAGGCTTGTAGACAGATGTCATGTACGTGAAAGTTTGCATCGCCTTTTCATCCTATGTTTAGGATACGAGTGATCATTTTGGTCTTATAAGCCCATATGTGTTATGTATAAGTTGTTATTACATGTTTTATTCTAGTTATCCTATGGCAGCCTTTCTGTCTCATTTACCTATGATAGCATGATACGAAAAGATACGTTATGCCGGTACTTGGTTGAGTAAGGTACCCGGTGCCCGTCGTGGCCCATTGGTTTAGGTCGTGACAGGAAACTGGCCTCCTACAATGATGAAGACGATGATGAAGAAGTCAACCGAGGCATATCCGATGAGGGTCCTGAATGAGAAGATGCTCCCGGTGAAGTTGCTCCCGAAGGCGAGGTCGGACCCGACCGCAGTTAGGACTTAACTTTTTTTTTTTATCTTTTTGTAAGACCTTGATCGGTCTCTTGTACATATCATTCAACAAATAAAAGAAAACTTCTTTTTGAATTCCTTCATAGTTCTATGTTCAAATATGTTTTATGCCTTTTCCTTGTGAAAATATTTGTTGCTGTAACTTTACTAATCGAGTGAACATTAGCTCGAAAACAGAGTAGAACAAACCCTTAGGTTTTTTAGTTAAGAGAAGATAAGTCCCCGAGCTCAGTAATATCTTTGATATTTTATCTTGGATGGCTTGATCGAAGCAATAACTGCATTATTTTTATAACTAAGTTAGAGTAAATTTTGAAATTAGAATAAAACAAACCCTTAGGTTTTTTATCAAGTAATGGGTAAGTTTCGAACTTACAGTAACATATCCCTTAAGGTTTTATGATGGATCTTTGAGCTATATTCAAGTCGACTTTATTTGAGCTCGAAAAAGTGGAACCCTTAGGTTGGAATTGAGTGAGAACAAGGTCTCGAACTCTAAATGTATTGCCCTTAGGCTCTTTTAGATTGGGACTATATGGCCTTTAAAAAGAAGGCTATTATTTCCCCCTTTCGGCTTAAAAGACTTAGTAAAATTTTCTTTATGCCTTAGCATGAGGATCCGACGTTTGTTGAAACCCTTTTCCTTTTTGTGCCTTAGCACGTTTGCATTGAGATGATTTGGTACCTCATAAGGTTTTTTGAAGGCTGATTTTATCGAAGCCTATTTGGTTTTTCGAGGGCTGATTTTATCGAAGCTTTTTTTGATTATTTGCCGAGGGTAGTCTTTTTGTCACGCCCCAAAACTGAGGGGCGTGACTGGCGCTCAACCGAGTTAACCCGGCTGAACAAGCCTGTTAGGTTTCATTCAACCCAAACTAATTTATGAATAAAGAGGGGATGAACTGCATTAATCCTACTTTATAAATATTACATTGATAATTTCCTTTTTTGTTTCCATTAGCAGTTTCAGCCATAATAACCAAATTGTTAAAATTATTATATACGAAAAAAACGTATTTTCCAAATATCAACATTTCTAATTCAATTTCCAATACCAGACACCACCCACAATATGTCTACGGAGCCTCTAAGTACAATTGAAGAGAAATATGGAAATGCCAGCAACAAGGCTTCAGCTATATCTCAAATGAAAAGTACACGATAACCAAATGACGGGACCCCGAAATAAAGTGGGGATCACTAAGTTAGCTGGAAGGAACATACTGTTATCGCTAAGTGTTGTCGCCTACTATGAAAACACCTGCATCCATTAAAGATATAGCGCCCCCGGCAAAAGGGACGTTAGTACTGTCAAATAGTACTAGTATGTAAAGCTAAAAGTCATCTTTTAAAATAGAATAACCATACAAGAAAAGGAAAGCCATAGAAACAACAAATTACAATCAATTATATCCAATTGTGCAATTGAAACATATTAATTTTTCAAAATACGGAAGTGTTACATATTTTTAGTTTGGGGAGATCTTTAGTACCGATAATACCATAAGTAACGATATCACTGTTCACAATGACACTGTACTCTTGGTACGGAGTCCGATCTTGGACCAATCGGCTAAGCCACCTTATTTTAAGGTGTAACCACAATCACATTTTGTATCACAATTTCCAACACGAATTACCACCATGTGTGCGGCATGGCATCCGATTACGGCCCGATCCGCTAAGCCGCCTCACCACAGTGTTGTGTGGTTTGACATATCCACATTTACCAACAATCTCATCGCAATAAAGGGGAATACTTTCATCACACCAGTCTCATCCCAGTTAAGGGGAATAATTTCCACAATGCACCCTACACTGGCACGTGTAGTTTCAGGGTTAGGTTATTTCAACCTACCCTTCCTCGGTGACTATCGATCTCCCAAGAATATTGTTATATGGATTTGCACATAAAGGTAACACATATACATATAAGTAATGTATTCATATCAGACTATTTCACATTGTCCAAATCTTTTATTAGCATTTTAAACCTCTCACAATAACAATATTCCCTTGGCTCTATAGGCCTTTCAGAAGTTTCAATATTCAAGGCACAATGGCCACATTTTGTTTATATTCAATATTTTTACTTCATTGAATTTCAAGGATCACCAACAAATTCCATCATATAGAACATTCCAGAAATCATATACCTCAAGTGAATTAATAATGGGACTTTAAGCACAAAGGACCAACAATAGAGGCACACATCAAAGTCACAAACAAGCAGTACACCGATTATCCTTGAATTACTCTTTATGGATTATCATCAACGAGACATGTTCAATTAAGTCATTAAGTACAAGTAGGAACGAATAGGAGTATTGAGCGTATCGAGTTTTCCTCACCCAATTGGTATACTAGTTTTCATTTAGAATATGACTCAAAGACGTACTATTTTAATAAGCAACCATTATTTAAACCTCTATCTTTCGTCACAAGCGCACTCGTAATAATCAAGTTTATAAGTTCATAGGGGATGACCCGAAATGTAGAAATTAGAAATTTTGAGCCGATTATACTTAAACTTACGGAAAATATTACGAAATTCCATTCCGAGAGATAAAGTTTAGCCAACATACCTGGTTGAGCTTTCTTTAAGTTACTACAACGTACCAACACCTCTAGCAATAATAATATATTAAGGAGATAGCGGAAATTGATTAATAATTTAGAAAGATTTCCCATGGTGTAAATCTTTTAGGAAATTCATCAAACACCTAATCATGTGAAATAGACTACAAGGTCCTACAATGGAAATTACTTCTTTTCTCAACAAATTTCATCAAGAACTACCCAAAATAGTTCATTAATCCCACATACTATAGCTTAGTGTCACATGCATATATTTTTGAACTCATAATCTCATATATGAAATCTTAGAAGTAGGACTTACCCGGAAGGATAGTGAGCTAGAGATTAGCTTCCTTGATTCTTGAGAATTTGTGCAAGATTGGGTGATTGGGATGTTAGATTACTCGTTCCTTCTCTAAAATGCTCTCAACTCTCTCTAGATTTAGTAGAAAATAGCCCCAAATGAAGCCCCAAAACTTATTTATCAACATGGGTTCGAATATGAAAATTTCCGAAAATGACCCCCGAAGTCAATTATGTGGTGCAATTATGTTATAGCATAATCGTTTTGTGGGCAGCAAAATGGCAACATAATCAATATGCGGCAGCCTAATAGTTTGCTCGTCTCTGCTCCACTTTGCGATGCTTATGCGGTCCGTGGAACAGTTTTGCGATCGCGAAATTTATCGCAAATCTAGCCTTTGGTAATTTGATCATAACTTTGTGTAGGAATATTGATGAGTGGTGATTTTACCACTCATTTTAGCCTTTTCTCATTAGATTTTGTATTGTTAAATGATAACTTGAGGTCGTTTTTAGTGTATAATTGCTCTATTTGCAGGAAAATGATGCCATGAAGTGGTTAAGGTCAAATTGGAGTGAAATTGAGCAAAAGAGAGTAAAGAAGAGAAAAGAGGGGAGCAATGGCCGAATGCGATCGCATATGCAACATGCGAATCGCATTTCGAGCCCAGAGATCGCATACCGCAACAGAAAGATGAGTCAAGTTTAATGAGTGAAATGCGGTCGAATATGCGATCGCATATCTCAAATGCGGTTCGCATATGAGTCGCATCACCATCTGATGCCTGAAGCTACATTGTAAATGCGACGCACGAATGCGATCGCACATCACTAATGCGGACCGCATATCTCAAATGCGGTGAACCTCTGGGACCTAGGGTTTTGATATGCGATGATCAACGTGAAGATGCGGATCATATTCCTGTTATGCGATAGGAATGCAATCGCATATCGGCCCGACATGGGTGTTTTTGTCCACTTTTTACTCGAATTTTTGGCCCACTATAAAAAGCATACCTTGGCAATCTATTAGAGATCGATTTTTGGCATATCTTTAGACATTTTTTGAGCTTTGTAAATATATTTTGAGTAGAGAAGAACAAGTATTGATTTGTGGGTTTGCACACACACTTTGGATTTGTAGATTTCGACATTGTGGTGAAGTTTTCTTTACCCATTTGTGTTTATTTCTTCATTTCCTTGCTTTGTATTGTATATCTAAGTGTGTAGTATTTTTCCAACACTTGAATATGGTTTATGGGAATATTCATATTTAAAGTGTGGATTAAATACCTTGTTGTGCTTATGTATTGAATGATTTTATTATATTTGTGAAGTGGGTGTTTGTTATTTTAATTATTCTTGTTCTTTAATGTTTCCAAAGGGATTAGCTAACCCTAGGACTCGCCCATTAACTCCGAATTAGTTTTGGAAAAGATTATTTGGGGTTGGGAAAGATTAATTAACAAGAACTTGAGGATTTAACCCTCATTTTATAGATTCTACCTAGGGATAGGATTGAACTACTTGTAGCCAAACTCGGAAGTGCTTAATCTCCTAATTGGGTTAGGGATAATTCAATTAGGAAGTCTTGTTAGTCTTTGGGAAAAGCTAATTAAGAAATGTTATCCGTGGCTAATTAACATTACCCGCTCATATTTGTAAAATCGTGAAATACATTGGATCGTTACTCTAGTGTAATACCCGAAGCATCGATACTTGTTGCCATCGATCATTTTAATTGCTTTCTAGGTTAGTTTATATTTTTGCATTTAGCTATAAACAATTATCAAAATCCCAAAATCGTATTTGTTTGGCACTGCACGATAAGTGATAATTCTCTAGCATTCCTAAACACCCTCATATTGTTTTCTGTGGGATTCGACCCCAACCTTGTTGGGTTGCTATATTTGACAACGATCGCTTGCACTCTTTTAAGGTGTAAATTGAGCGTATCAAATATCCAACTGACGAACGGTTTAAAGCGTTAAAAACCAGACTCAAAGAACTTTCATTTGATAGGTTTTTCATCACATAACACCTTATATATATATTTAGATAACACCTTATATATATTTAGATATGTTCGTCCAAAGTGTGGACATGTGCGAACTCATTTGAACTTTTGCCTATAATGAAAATTTTCCAACTTGACTTAGACTTAGGCCTCTCCTTGGACCCTACGTTACTTATTATAAGACTTATACACTTATTACCATGTCCAATTGATGTCCATTTGTGATGACCCAAAAGGTCATCTTACGTAATTTAAGCTATATCTGTGTTCCGAGGCTCCGAGAGCCTCCGTTAGTCTCACCTCGATATGTGTGCGCAGCCCGAGCTATAGCCGGGAAGCTATTATGTGAAAATTGGATAAAAATGAGTTTTGGATAATTAATAAATGAATATAGTTGACTTTGGTCAACATTTCTGGTAAACGGACCCGGAGCCGTGATTCGACGGTCCTGGAGGGTCCGTAGGAAAATATGGGACTAAGGCATAGGCCCGGAATCGAATTCCGAGGTCCCAAGCCCGAGAAATGAATTTTTAAAGAAAATTATTTTCTGAAAATGATAAAGACTTTTGAAAATGAATAATTATGTGAAAATCGTGTTACTGGGCCCGAATTATGGTTCCAGAGCCCGGAACAGGTTCATTATATGTTATGTGACTTATCTGTGAAATTTGGTGTAAAACGGACTTGAAATGATGTGATTCGGATCGAAATTGGAAAAATTAGGCTTTATGAAGTTTTAAGAAAATTCTATGAGTTTTAAGGTTTGATTCCTTGTTTTTGATGATATTTTGGTGATTTAAAAGCTTGAACAAGTTCGTATGATGTTTTGGGAGCCGTGCGTGTTTTTTATTTTGAGACCCGAGGGCTCGGGGTGAGTTTCGGGTAGCTAACGGGGTGTTAATAGGGTGAAAAATCTGGTTTTTTTTTTGCTGTTGCTGGTGTTTCAGGTTTGTTCTATGCGATCGTAGGTCTATCTGCGATCGCATAGAGATAGGTGAAGGGGGAGGTCAGTTCCTCTATGCGATC